>JAPYZI010002025.1:0-26626 GCA_030523105.1 Ophioninae sp. A BG-2022a | reverse complement strand
GCAAAGGGGTATGTATGGAAAAATTTGCAAAAATCGATGGTCCAACTTTGAAATTCTGCCAAAAATCGAAAAATCATCGTATTTTAATGATTAAAAAAGGATTTTGAAGAGAAACTCATAACGAAGAGATTGAGCACAGAGTGGAGTGCCAACCCCTAAAGGGAAAAAAGTTATCTATGATTTAGTGAAAAAACTTTTTCCCCCAAAATATCTAAAAAAATTGGTTTGTAGCAACCACAAGGATCGACGATCTGTCGTGTTAAAAAAATCGATCCCTGGAGCCACGTTAAGGGGTTTTCAATAATTGTTGCTATATAATTCTTTGTATATAGTTTTACTAATATTTGAGATATACAATTATCAAAATAACTATTATAATAATAACAACAACAATAACAATAATAATAATAAAATAATTATATAATTGTATATGTATTAATATTGATTATGAAAACAAATTATTAAAAAAAGTTATTAATATCGGAATAAATATTTATGTAAATATAAGTGATGGATGATTATTTTTAACTAACAAAATATAATTATAAATAAAATATAATTTCTTGCGTTTTACTTTGTAGGGAACATTGAGAGTGATATATATTTGACAATACACATTGCCTATATATCAGGGCTCCAAACTTATTATAAATAAAAAATGAAGAATGTAAATTTATGGCTTCATGAATATACCCTCGTGAAATAATCTTCCCCGTCTTGGAATCAAAACTACCCTCGCGTATTAAGGCAGAAGCTGTAAAAGCGGGGGCACACGTGGTCTCCCTCGGCAGCGGTGTCGCCCTTTCGCCGCATTCCTCAAAAGCCACGAAGCTCCCGCGATGTGTGCCAGTCGCGTAGGCGAAACGCTGATACCGGCACGTTTTCGCTTCTCCCTCGTGTGCTGCCTCATCGAAACGAACGAAATAACAAACGTCTGGTTCGTGGGTGCGCGCGAGAATCGATAAAACCCATCCCCTCGAACCATCCCTTCGGGGTGAAATCACACAGTAAACGAACTCCTCCGGAGTCGTGGTATTTTCGCGGGAGTGCACAGAGAAGAGACAACGTGAGAACAACCGACCGTTTTTTTTTTCTTCTGATTCTTACAATCTCCTATCTTTGCTCAAAAATCATAAAATACTGCCTGAGATTTTTCAAAGATTAATTATTTTTTAACTCGAAACTAAACCATTACGTTCTAGGGAATTCGTCTACGAATTCCCTAGACCGTCCGAAAATCCGTTTGAAAGTAAAGTTTTGTCGATATTCTAGATATCCTCAAAAAAAGAAGCAATATATCGCTAAACAATATCAAAATTTACCTACAAATAAAATGTAATTTTTTGCGTTTTACTTTGTAGAGAGCGTTGAGAGTGATATATACTTGACAATACACATTGCCAATATATCAAGGCTCCAAACTTATTATAAATAAAAAATGAAGAATGTAAATTTATGGCTAAACAATATATATATTGCTAAACAATATTTTATTCGGTTACTTATTCGAAATATGCGTGTGTAAATGAAGCGACAAATATTTTCACATTGGTATCTCTACGATGGCATCTCTACGTACAAAGATATACCAACAAAAATAATATGCATTCAAGCGTACAGAAATTCCGAACGATTTTTTTCGTGGATTTTTTTACGAGCCATGACACGATCGTTCTGATAAAAAAAAAAAAGTAAACGACATCGCGCTCGACAGAAGAAGAACGTGAGGATCGATTTCCAAACGCTCGTGGAAAAACGCATGAATGGAGACGCTAAGCTTTTTTTTTTGCTCTGGAAAATGTCGAAGCGGAACGGCGTGCGGAGACCGCGCGCGCGGATCAATACAGTTTCCGGTCCGAGTTCTCTCGACTTCTCCATACAAGCTCCTGTCTCTCACTCCCCGCGCTGAAAACTCTGTGACGATCTGCGTGCGTTACAACACGTTTTTTTTTTTCCTTTTAGTGATTCGCAGAAAAATTGAACATGCTAATGCAAACGCGTGAGGGCCTCCGTGCTATTTATCGTCCGAGAAAAATTCCAAGCGTTCATCAGCGAAGGATACACGCAACGAGGAAAAGTTTGCCGGAGTGCAAACGTAGTAAATTTGACATTATTCGAAAACAGTAATTGGTATGAATTACTGTTAATTTTTGGTACTTAATTATGTTATGTATCAGTGTCTCATAATTTCTGATATTATTTTGCAAATTATATATTAATTTTGTAATTAGAAAATGAAGTTATTAATATATGAACTCAGTATACATAATATATTCATACATGAAAGGAACAATGCGAACTCGATACAATATCGTTTAAGACATTTAAGATGCATTATTACAATGTTAACACATAATATTAATACGTTTTATTAATAAAATAAAATATCACTATCCAGTTATACCCCGGTTTACGCGCAGTTTCCCTTTAGCTCAAATTTTCAATTTCGCGTTACAATAACATCTATTTTTTTTTTTTTTTTGTATTAACGCTTTACCATGTTTAATCATAAACCCCGATATACGCGAATTGCACTTGACGCGATTTTTTGCTGAACGTATCCCTCGCGTAAAGCGGGAATTATTGCTATATTATTGAAGATCTTTTTATTCATATAATGAGAAGATGTAATCTCAATAATATAACGAAACCATATTGACATTATACGTCATCTTTCTATAACTTCAACTTCAATACAAAATACGAAACACAGACGCTGGTGGATGGTAGTGGTGCGGGTTCCGGCGACCGCTGAAGTTAAGGAACGTCGGAAGGGGCTGATACTTGGGTCGGTGACCGTTTGGCTGTGCTCTGGCTAGAGCATCGACCGGTAAGCGGCAGGGGGGGGGGAGATTAAAGAAAAATACGAATTTTAAAAAATACGAAACAGTGAAATCCATGTTACTATAATCGAAATCGCCTGATTCGTGGAGATTTCGTACGTTCGTGTTACAATCATGAAATTAATGATAGAACGTAGAATTTGTAGAATTAGTACTTCAAGGCTTGCAAGAAACCGTCGATGCCTCGTGGCTTTCAGGATCTAGTAACAAAGCCCTCTCGCAGACTTAGCAATGTATTCCAATTATGTTCGTACGAGCGAGGAGCGAGTTAACCAATCTGATCGGTCGTTCAAAGCAGTGACTCGGACGACAAGTAGATACGAGCCGTACAGGAGCAGACCAAATACATAACCGTATACAACAGTGAAAAGGACACCGTACGGCTCTCGTGACCCGTCACGAGAACGACGGGCTCGAGGACGACGACAAATCCCTTCACTTCAATTATATACCTATCGGAAGTAACCCCTTTTCCCATACCCCTTCATATATTCTCTTTGCCCCATCGGTAAGCCCTGAAGTCCTTTCCTAATACTCCTGTCTACTTTTGCTTCGTTTCTGATCAAATCCTCGCGACCAGGTCGCGTTTGTTACTTAATAATTGATTAGGTTTTTTCGATTGACAAAATCTCAAAATTGATGGACTTTCGAGACGAATATACATATATCACTGACTTTTTGAAAAATATTTCATGAGTAAGAGCTTTGAAAATTTTCCATCTGTCAAATGTTATTTTATGAATATTTTTTTGTTAAAGAAGGATAGGAATGGGAAAATGTTTTATTGAAATATACAGTTTTATGCATTCATTTGAGGAATTAAACCATTGTCTGTCGCGTGACTCTACGATTTGCTAGATATTATCCATTATCCATTAAATAATAACGAAGCATCGAAGTTATTTTTTTCCGAAAATCGAACTACTTTTTCATAAAATAATTTTCATTTTTTACAATGTTCCTACTTTTCAACATTTCTAAAAAGTGCCAATCAGAAATCAACGTTTTCATTTCGAATCGTCCTGATTGTCAGAAGGAGCTACATGGATTGGCCGACCACCACTAACGACAATTTATTTCGTCAACAATATCAATAAACAACTCCATTATTCGTACATATTTTTAACGACAATAAACCCTAATAAAACAATTAATCGGACGTAAGGTTCGAATGCCCAGATCCCAATATTCTCGTCCGAAAAAAAAATATTGCCTCTTTTTTCGCTCGAGCTTAATGACACTCGGCGTTACCATCCACATCCATCAATGGTGCGGTGCGACGTGGAATGTGCGAAATACGACCGTGGTACGAGTTACTCGCAACAATGTTCAACAAAGGCTCATCCCGAAGTTTACAACAAAAACGACACGAATAAACCAATCAAAAATTAGCTAAACAAAATATGTATAGTCCCGAGATTTATTTACCCAACTGAAATAAAAATCGACCGTGTTTTCCTCTCTCCATTTTTTTTACTCGAACCACGATTGTACCAAAAAATAATATTTCCCTTCAAAGCTCAACGATTTACTCGCATGACCACAGAATATCCATACCTCACTTCTACATGAAAGGGACGAAGAAAAAAAAAAGCCATTCCAAAAATAAACCCACAAAAACAATCGATCCTCCATCGATATTTTCCCGATTCGACAGCCATAAATTCTTGATTTTTCAGTTTGAGTATAGAAAAAAAAAGTGTAACGAAAAAAACAATGGATATGTCTCACGAGATTCATTCGAAGAAATCGTTGCGTGTGCAGAATTTATCGTGTCTCTGCTCGCTTCGTCCCTCGTGTATTGTCCAACAAGAGGATAAACGATAAGATCGTGCGAAAATCACAAATGCGAATAGAATAAGAGAAAGGGACGTCTCAATGGGCATCATTGCTCCGGATATAGATGAATCTTAGAATGGAAACATGAAAATCCTGGATTATCAGCAAACATGAAAATCCTGGAATATTCCATCAGTCGTTTCCGAATGTTGTGCCTGTTCGATCCAACTCTATCTGCCCTCGCTTTACCAGCTTCCTTCCCTTTTTGTTCAATCTCTTTTGGCAACGCTTTTTTTACATTTATATATAAGTATATAAGTATATATATATATATATAGATGTTTCCAGCCTCCAGGGCGAAATACGACAGTAGACGAGACCTTTTTCCTTCGACCGAATAAGGGTTCCTGTCGATCCTGATATCGGCATACTTTGACCCGCACATTGTGTCTGCTCGTTGGATCAATTTGACCAAAAAATGCCTTCACAGCGAGAGCGACAGATGGGGAGGGGGGGGAGGAGAGAAAGAAGACCCACAAACGTACTTATTTATCTCGTCATATGACACGTCCCTCGAGGGTTTTGAAAAAAACTGGATTTCTCCCAGATTTTTTCATTCACCGTTTTCCCAAAGTGGTATTTCTTTGCATTCTTATCAGATAAGGTTACCAACGGATATTGTTTTTTTGCCTCGGATACAAAAAAAAATAAAACGATAAAATGATTAAAAAAATACCATTTTATGCCACTCTCCCTTTTTCGTTGTTATTCTTTATTATAATTCTCCTTTGTTCTACGGTATAATAATAATAATAATAATAATTATTATTATTATTGTTATTTTTACTATTGAGGTTCTGGTTTGAGTTGTTATCAATATGTAAAAAATCATTATTAGCTGCGAGGGCTATAAATGTTTATAATAAATAATGAGACGCTAATAACTGACCTCATATGTAACGATGTTGCGTCGTACGTGTGTATTTACAAAAAAAAATAACACGTTTGCAATATTTATAAAACTGTGCAATTCTGATCACGAACTCGTAGCGGGTTTGTTTCGGTTCAAAAAGCAAAAATGCTTACGCGAGCTGCAACGCGAGCTAAACACAGGGAAGCCGGACTCCATTCGTTGCACAAATGATTGTTTTGAATATATTTTCATAAACGAGAGAAACAAAAATGTGTTAACGAATTACTACTTACGTTTTTTAATTCGATCTCTTTATAACGATCAAGAAAGAAAAAAACAAAAAATAAAGAACTGAAATAAATTTTAAAAAATCGTGATGAAGCACGAAAGGAAATTCGGGAGTGAATGAAATTTATCGATAAATTAAATAGCCACGGTACATTTTTATCAAACTCATTGAGAATTAAAAAAAAAAAAGTTTAAAAATCTAAGATCGAGCACTCACCTCTTCAATTATATTAGAATATAAGGTTATGTTCCTCCTCGTGTATCTGCCTCCAATTTGCCTTCACCCGATCCTCCTCCACCGTTAATTCTTTTGCACTTTCACTCTCCCGGTAAGAAAGCGCGCGCGCGCGACCGTTCTCGCGTACAAGTCTCGTGTCTATTTTTGTATATCGTTTATTATGTCGTGATTATCGCCCACTTCCGACCCCTTTCCCTTCGCACGCTGTAACGTACATAAAAACAAAAAAAAATCGTTTTAAATACTTTTTATTTTCGAAACAGTTTTTAATTTAATTGCTCTATTAATGATTTGTTCATTTAGCCATTTATATAAATACTCATTTATCTAATTATTCATACGAATACATTTTAATTTATTTTTATTTTATTTCATTATTTCAACAAAAATGCATTAAATATATTAATCTTAATAATTATCTGTTTATTTCTATATCCTCTCTACGTGTGCAATCAAAAACTTGATCTTTCTCAAGCCGCGTTGGTGCTTCCAGCTCAAGACGGGAGTCACGTCTCTCTCACAGTAATTGTCGCTCCGCGAGGAATAGGGTGGGGGGAGAGAAGTGGAGGATTATCACTCTCTGGCGTAATTATGCCGAACGCCCTCGAAACCGAAAGGGTAAAAATTAATCGCCGTCGGACTCGGTAATGGTTGCAGGTCTCGTAGACGACCGCGAAAGGATGTTTCGTGTACCTTTTCCCCTTGCTTTCGCAACGAAGCTACGACAACACGGTTAGGTTACTTTGGTCTGGGCGAGTTAGGAGTTCATTCGTTTTACTTAATTGCAAATCTCAATAATAATTAGTCGTGCATATATATATATATATATATATATATATATATATATATATATATATATATTACATTCACGTGGTTATGTATAAATAAATAATATGAAAGACCCTCTCTACGTTTCAAATGTCAAGAAAACAATTTTTCTGCGGGGAATTTCTAGTTTAGAATCTCAAATTTATATTTTTATGAAAATTTCAAAAAATCAAAAACCGTAGGTCGTAGTTCAAAAGTGAATCGTGTATATTCTTCAAATTCGAAAAAGGGAATAATTAATATAACTTTCTATCGTACGAGCGAATGATTTTTTTTAATATGCTCATTCCTATGGGAATAAAAAATGCAAAAAATAGTTTTCTTTTTTTTTTTCGAAAATCCATTTCTTTTTCTGCAGCTTGCGTCAAGGTGGTACGTTTCGTGTTGCTCAAGATTTCAAAGAAAAATTTCAGTCTACTTGCCAGAACTACTAGCGCCAATTGTTTTAGTATCAATAACTTTATTTATTTAAATTATCTTGATTAAAAAAGACCTAAATCTTAATGAAACTATGTATAAACTGTGGGTAAAATTTGCAACCTAGGCGTCCGAATATTCTCGTCAGAAAACGACATTGAATGTCAATCTTTTTTTCAAGTCTGACTCGTAAGCAGATCCTTTAAGATGGCATAAACGCAACTATGTACATGTCACTGCGATGCCCATCAACATATATATGTATAAATATGTATTTTATATATTTCGTTTAATAATCAATAAATTTAAGTCTCATTCATTTTATAATAAATAAATATTCGTTTATCCAACCAAATATTCCTTAAAATTCACTTATTACGACGAATAAATAAATATTGAGGGATATTTGCTATATATATTTAAAAAATGACTGATTATACTTAAATTTAAGTAAAGTTTAATTCGACAACGTTAACGTTGAATAATAGCAACAAAAACATCTATGTATCGAGTTAATTAAACGATATTTGTGTTCACGAATATACATTCACAAATTTGATTTTCACCGTCTTTCTGCGTGGGTCCGAATCGACGATGAGCATTCGACAAACATGCAGACGCGCACACCCGAAGACGAGACTGACACACGCGGTCACCGACGCACTGCACAACTCTTCGATCTCCTCCTCGTAATTGAACTTCGTCGTTTTATTTGTTTCTCTCTATTCTACGATGATATGTGATTTCGAGTGAGCGATTGAAGACTTTTATCACTTTGTATCTTCTAACGCGCTCTCTACTTCATACGAAGCCTCTCATACTCCGCACAACTTTATCCATTTTTTTGCACCCCCTCGATGCTTTCGCGTCCATTGTCACGTATTAAAAAATTATGTGTATATTTGGATAAATATACGGACACGTGTATGCGTGAAAATATATATACATATATATATATATATATATTTATATTTATATATATATTAATATATGTATATATACATTTATATATGTGCGTAAATACAATATAAATCTGAGTTTTACAGATAGTGCGATTCGTAGATTTATAACTCGAAGAGCTCGATTGTTTTTTGTTTATTTTTGTTTGTTTTTTTTTAAATTATATATTTTATCTTATTATAATTTAGTTATATTTTGTTCTAAACTAATGGAATTCGTGCGGCGCTCGGTGTTGTACGGCTCTCCCGGTCTGCCTCGAGTCACATTTTAGTTGCGACAGGGGAATCTTGCGGTGTGCCTATAACGTGCACCCTCGTACGTTCCTTACCCCCGCTCGGTAGTACCGCCGTTGTAGAGGGTCGTCTCCCCCCTCTGACATTTTGCTCTTCCTCACTCTCTTTCGTTTCTCCGTCTCTCTCCCTCTTTCCCCTTTTGGGTCTCCCTCTCCGATCTCTCCCTCTCGCCCTTCCTCACCGTCTGTCTCTCTCTCTCTCCGAACCCCTCTCCATTTATTGCTATCCCTATATTCTCCCACGCAAATTTTCTTCGTCTCTCTTCCTCTTCAGAGAGAAATACATGAAAAATATGTGCGGAGAGCGGTGAATTTGAGGACCGTAGTTCGAGTGTCCTCGTACTTATGATTGTACGAGTATCAGTGATTTCGAAGTTTGGTGAAAGTTCGTACAAAATTATATTCGTACAAAAGTCATTGCGGCGAAGAATCCTAATTGGGAACGTAAGGAGTCCTATATGAAAAAAAAAAAAAAAATGAAGACTGTCCTTGAAAGAGCCAGGTATTCAAAAAAACCATGAGTTTAAGGGGGTTCAAAATAACAATCGCGTGTACCGATACGTATTTTCTCCTCTCTCCCTCACCTGTTTCTTGTTCACCCTTCCATGATATTCTCCACTCACCATGTGCTCCCCCACTCAATCGTGACGATACTCTCGAAGTATCCACCCCTACTTTGGTTTCTCTCGTTCCCGCTGTCCCCGCGATTTTTCCATCTCCCTTTTTCCACTCGCCCCTATTTTCATCCCTCCTGGATAATGCCAGATCCACGATGTGCGCCACCTCGTTCTCTACGACTGGCAACGCTCGTTCCCACCCCGACGCAACTTTCATCCCTCGCTCATCCCCACCGTGAAACTTCCCCTCTTTATTCCACCTCTTCTCCGCTAACCCCGCTTTCTCTTTGGCGCGTCAGGAGAAATAGGATTGCGCGGAAAGCATCGATGCCTCCAACCTTTCGGTCTTGGCCCTCTCGAAACTACCCCCTACTATACTCCTGGCAAACACCCCACCCTTCGCTCTGCTACCCCTTGGAAAAACAACCCCTCGAGCCAACGGCAATCCCCACTCCATATGCTAGCACCCTCCGTCGAGTTTCGTCGCTCGACGCGGACTTCCTCCAGTTTCACCCCTGTGCGCTCCACCTCAACGAAAACCTCGCAACCCCCGTTCCACCTTCTCTCCTATTGACGTTCCCGGCAAACGTTCCGCACCCCGCTCAGCCCACGAAATTGGTGGTGAAATCCCTTTCCCTCTTTCCCGCTCTCCTACTCAGCCCCTCCGGCTCGTTGTACCGAGTCTCCTTTCCACCCCCTCGATTATCACCAATACACCTTGCCGAAACGTTCACCAGCGCGAATTGCTCGTGTCCAGGATACACGCATTGGCGTGACGTCACTACGACGGAGGAGAAACCGTTGCATCAGAGATACGTGTCGCGCAGGCGCACGAAGGGCCGACTCTCGGGCCCCCCCCCCCCCCCTCCTCCCCCCGCCACGCGCAACCGCCTTTCGTCTTAATCTATCTTTGCTTTTCCTTGTGTCCCTTTCTCATGCCAATATCTCATGGGGTTTATGTCTTTTTGTCCGTCTTCCGCTTTTATCTACTTCTACTTTTCTCCTTGGCCTTTCCTTCCTCCTATTTGTCTCTTCCATTGTTTGCTTAACCTCTGCCAGCTCTTTAAAAATATTTTCTTTTTCGTTTTTTCCTATTACCGTTTTTTAGTTTTCGATGTTCACTCCCTCTCTCTTTCCTCTACTCCTTTGTATTTTCACTCCCCGCTGCTCCTTTATTTCAGACTATCCATCCCCGATTCGTACCCGCGATTCTTTGCACTAATTTCACATATGAACTTCAATCGATGATATGCTTACTTACAGTCAATTAAGTGAAAGACATTAAATGAAAGTTTATTGTAAAATAATTGAATATTAATTAAATTTTAATATAATAAATATGTAACTTTTGAGTTATCGATGTGAATCCACTGTTGTTGGAAGCAGTCGTTAAGGACACGCAAAAGGTCGAAAAAACCACACAAATTTGGAAATCCAGTTTTCTTAGACGCTCAAACTTTTTTTAGGGAAAACTATACATCGAGCTTACAAACCCAAACACAAAACTTGATACTTTTAGTTTAAATAAAAATGATTAATCTTTGATATATTTCGTTTCAACAATTTCCGATATCTTTCTCGAACTAATATAGCACGTGGTACACCTTGCTACCTAACTTATCGTCATATTTACCGACTGATGAATAGTACAGGTACCTATATGATCGGCGACATTCGACTAAGCGATTTATGATAATATCGAGCTTTCCATCGGTCGAATAATATCTTTACCAGGTCTCTTATTTATCATTCGTCCTCTTGTGTTTCCATCGGTATTCAAGACTGGTTATTAACGGTGATACCATTGGTCGATAATCGAAGCACAAGATCCTGTCTTATAACTCGCAAGGTAACATTTCTCCTGTGCGAAAAAGTTCTTTCGTCTGCTTCTTTCGAAAAAGTTATTTGCATTGATATTTTTATCTACGTCTTAGCATGTACATATAAATATAAAGCTTACTAAAAATATCTACCAATATTTGAATAAAAATAAATTATACCATTAACTTTTGTTATACCGGAAAATTGTGTAATTTTTATCATAAAAAAATTCCTCTGTAACTATCAATAGATCGATAATAGCAGATGACTGATACTGTAATTAATATTTTTTTTAGTTTATATTATTCCAATGTTTTTTTCTTTTTTTGCGATAAACATTCTTTCAATATATTCAATGTTTATTTACTTTTGTCTTCAATTGGAGAAGCGACTGGAAATTTGCAATTAATTCAATCTACGTGTATGTTACAGTCCAAAGCCGTTTTTCATTTTTAAAATCCTTTTCCCAGTAAAAGTTACAATAAACAAACTTAATAAGTAATTAATTAAATTGAATATTCTGTAGATCGTATGTCAATTAAAGTAGAAATATACGAAAAAAAACTAGTTCCACCGAAACGGATAATTTAGAACATTTTAATCGACAAAAGACATTAAAACTCAAAAAAAAAATGATTCTATCTTCAACCCATACACACGCACACATTGGGAAATCAGATTTACGAAATAAATAAATATATTTGAATGTTCTGCAGTTACAACCTTTATTTTATTTGTTCTTTTCTCTTGCCTACCCTCTTCCATTTCGTAATTGTTTGCAAGTCGTGCAAAATTGCGCGGAATGTGTCAATAACATTATTGTCAGTTGTTTCTACGTCCCAGCATTAATAATGCATTTTCTCATCCTCCACGTACGCATTCGCCATTTCTTTATTTTCCGAAAAAAATGTAATCCACAATATTTCTTTATTCGCCCCGTACTCTTATTTACACGTGTGTACGTATGTGCTTGTGTGTGTGTGTGTGTGTGTGTGTGTGTTTGAATGAATGTGTGTATAGGCTCAGAGTGTATTTGTGCGTGTGTGTATGTTTGTGGTTGTGCAATTTATTATTGCGTATTCCGGCTTGTTTTGTATAATTGTCGAGACATCGCCACGTTCTCTTTACTCTTCCAGCACCTTGACCACCCATTTTTGAACAACATATTTATTTACGTGTGTATGTATATATATGCATATATATATATATATATATATATATATATGTACGTATGTGTGTGTATATATATATATATATATCTATATATTTATACACGAGCAACATATATGTACAAGAGCCGCATTAAAAAAATCGCAAACACAGCCGCACTCACGCAAAAAAAAATTCGTTACAACAAAATCATACATTCCTCATACGTACGAGTTTTTCTTCTCGCCTGTTCGCATTTCAAGAATAATAACGGTTACACACGGTTTGCTTAAAATTATTAAAAATTTGGCTTCTTAAGAATTCCCTGCGATCTATCATCTTCGACTTTTTGTTTATTCGTTTTCCTGTGTTTCCTACTGTCGGTAACGCCGTCGTCTCCTCGTACTACAACTTCAAGCTCTCAAACATATATTTCGCGCTCTTATTCGTTTAGTGGTTTTCGTTTTATTAAGGTATTTATTAATCGTAGTACAAAACTAGCCTATCTATTTACAGATTGGGCTCACCTCGAAACTCGGGGTTAAGAGGAAATATTTTCGAGCAAAAGCATATTGTTTTTTCATAAATTTTTGCACTCCCAAACAAACCCACCTTAACCCATTTCGAAAATCGGGTCTTCCTCTTATCCCCCAGTCGCCAAGAATGCAATTTTTTTTTATCTCTTATTTTGCTTCATTTTGCATTTGTACGTTCGTACTCTCGGGCTGAATATTATTAACAATTAACGAGATGCGGAATAATCCACTGACCTTCGAATCACCTGTTTCAGTTTTCTTTCATTTTTGTTTTTTTTTTTTGTTTTTATGTACAATGCTCGATGTTCGTCTCTGCGACAACATTCGTTTTTTTTTTTTATTTTTATTTTTCATTTTGCCGTCTCCCCTTAATGACGCTATTGCAATAAATTATTATGCGTTCGCAGCAGACCTTCGATTCTCTTGCGTCCCTCCCTCCCACTTTCACCTTATGCCAAGCAGGGCACGTTGGATTGAACGAAACGACAAAGATTGACTATATTAACGAGAGGACGTACTGGTAACAAAATTACGAGGGAACGGAAGAGAGATAGAGAGGAAGAGTAGCAGAAAAGTGAACAAGTATTCGGAAAGAAACAAATACGCGGTAGACAAATATTGTTACGAGATTAAAAGATCGACACGAGGGGAATAAACAATAATTTCCGCTTATCGCAACATCTTTTTTTGCGATTTCGTGCTCCTCTTTTTCTATCAATTTTCAGCTCGCGGGTTTTTTTTACACATAATCTTTCGCTGATTTTTGGAGCAACTTGCGGTTCCAAATACTAGATAAAATCCTAGTTTCCCTATTTTTACGATCTTCCCCTCATCGATGACGATTCTCTCTATTTAGTCTTTTATTCTTATAAATTGTTTTTTTTTTGTTTTCGTAGCCAACGTATGTTACATCATTGTTCTCGATGATTCATCAAATTTTATTTCGTTCTTTTCTCTCCTCTGTCTCAGGTTATTTCTCTCCGTCAAGCCTTCAAGATGGAAGGCCCTGGCAACCCTCAACCAGCGATGGTAACGTACAAATACCCCTTTTAGAGTAATCTCCTATTATTGACAAGTCGAAAAATGATGCAGTACAAAAAGTGCACAAAAAAAATTTTGCCCGGCTCACTTTTCGATTTCACAATTAGCCCGAATAATTTTGTGCGATAAATGAATTTAAAAATACCGATAACAATCATTGAAGTGAAACTTTCGTCTTGTCGGAAGTACCGATAATTACCAGTAAAACAGTCGCTGGAGTATCATCGCGGCCAAATTCGGCATTCCAAAAAAGTAACACCCCCAGTCACTATTTTGGATCTAGCACAAAAATTTACTCCCATAATTATTTTATGGATAAGGAGGAAGTAATTTTCTAGTTACTTTTCAAGATTCGGGGATAGTGACTTTTCAATTCTCGAGAACAACGGATTCCCCAGTTACTTTTTAAGACTAGGGTTAAAGCGTCACCCCAAGCTACTTTTTGTAGAGAATATGCAGCTCCCCTAGCTACTTTTTTGGGTTAGTAAGGGAACTTTCCAGAGGAGACCGAGCATCCCTGATCCTTTTTAGGGTGACCGGCAAGATGAGTGTTACGTTGTGGGGACGGGAGGAAAGCTTATCCTCCTAGTGACTTTTTAGAGCCGGCGTAATGACCTAGTTAATTTTCGGGACTAGGGGAAGACAATAACACTGCGTTTAGACTTTCGGGGTAGAACATTTTGGAGATCACGCTACCCTCCGGAAATATACAATCCATCAATCGTAGGAGAGTGTTAAACGATTCGGCGCTCCTGAGTTCGATTCTTGAGCCTCGAGGTTGATCGATTTCTTCTTTTATTCGTTGTTGAATAGAAATATTAAAAAAAAAAAGAAGGAAAGAAAACGTCCGTCACTCAGTCGCGGTGTAGGGCTTTCGTAGGTTCATCTCGCTCGCCGCGAGACTCTCACCCTTGACGTAATAATCGGCTGCGTCTCTTCGCCTCGAGTTAGCACTGTCGCCATTCGCAACGCCGTTTCCTTTTCCGTTCGCGATACTTCCGTTCGACGCTTTCAACGCCGCTGCTGCTGCCTTATCTGCTTTGAACTTCTTTTGCGCGTAGCTCTGCTTGTAGAACTCGTTGAACAGGAACAAGAACATTATAGCGTGAAGACCGATGAACCAGACGAAGCCCTTTGGATAGTCGCAGTCGATGAAGAGAAGCTGGAAGGCGTGAATCATTATCGCGACAAATTGCAACATCTGGAATGCGGTGAGGTACTTCTTCCACCAGAGATAAGGTTGGAGCGCCGGTCCGAGGGCAGCCAACAGGTAGTACGAGTACATGATGACGTGCACGAAAGTATTCAACAGGCCGAAGAAACTCGAGTGCCCACCTGGATTTGGATTAAACGTTTTTTTTTTTGCCTTTCAGTATCATCGTTTTTCTTTTTTTTTCTTAATTTAATTTTATCGCTTTTTTTACTTTGCAACTTGCCCAACGAAACATTCGTTGAATTTGCGTAACACCTTTAGAAATATAAAACTATTCGGTCAACGGTTAATTAGGATTCAATCGAACGTAGTGTGGATAAATAGATGAGAAAACTTGCGAATCTACTGGTTGGGATAAAATGAAGGAAAGGTGAATTAACAGAGGACTCGAAGGCAAAATTTGTGGCAAATATTCTAGGATACAAATGAACTTTTAAAAACGATCAAAGTATCGAATGTATCAAACACTACCAAAGGCATAAAAAGTAAATAATATTTTGATAAAGTAGTGTGAAAATAGTCGACGTAATCGAAAAACTATTCTGAGTAAAGCTTTTTAGTTAAACTGAAAAGGATTAATTGATAATTCGCTGAGGAATGTTTACTGACTTTAATCAACCGTGGCAATTTTGATAAATTATGCATAATTGATTAACAAATTTTTTTTTTTTATCATTCGCTCATTATTAAATTAGTTGAGAGTAATATATAGCAGAATCTATAATTACAAAAAGAACCATCATTCGAGATAACAGAAAAATTGTCTAGCTATGAATTGCATCAATCGTTGGATCGCCGATGTTTATAAATGTAAAAAAACATTCTAAAATGTTGAATGAAAAATAGTAGTACTAACCGGGAGTGAATTTGACGCCGAACCACACGGACATGGGCATGCATCCGTGATGAATTACATGGAGAGTCGAGATATGATTGCTCTTCTTTCTCAACACGAAGAAGATCTGGACAGTCGTAAAAAAAAAGGAGCACCGTTAAGCTCGATAGTCATCACGGGAAACAATAAAAATTAATTAAAGGTTCGAAAAAAAAACAGTTTAAATAATCGTTGTGATTAATAGTAATCCATAAGGGGAAGATATAATTGGTCGTAACGAACTCACCGTATCGAACAACTCCGTAAACTTGGAGATATAGTACCACCAACAAACGTTAACCATCTGTATCATTCACAAAACATGAATTAATCGACAAAGTCAAATAGCAAAAAGATGTGAATTGTAAAAGAAAAAAGGATTAAGGAATTGTATTATCGCAATGGTATAGTAGTATTGTTGCGTATATTTTTCTGTTTGTTGTTGTTGTTGTTGTTGTTGTTGTTGTTGCATTATTTGTGCGAGTCTGCGTACGTGTGTGGTATCGGTGAAAAATTGTTTATCCTTTCGGTGTCGGCAAAACGATCTTTCTTTTCTATTGGGAGTCAGATCGTGAAGAGGTGAGCATGTTTTTATTTTATTTTTTTTCGTGAGTGTTACGCGCAATCCCCAATTGCGAGAATCGTGTCAAAGTGGAGGGAAAGTGAGCGCCAAGTTGCAGAAAAGTATACAGCATGTGTGGGTGACGTTCGTTTGATTATTTGTTTCTTTCGCTTGTCGTCGAAGCTTTACAACCTCGTGGTCGATCGGGCGAATGTTGTGTTAATCGCATAAAGCAATTACTCTAACTACTCGATTGTTAGTGTAGCGTGAATCGTTGGATACTTCGGAGACCAAGAAAAATCATTCTGAAATCAAACAAATTTCATCGTAGCTTCATGAATTTTGATTGATTTGTGAGAATTTTCGTTGCTTCTGCGCAGAGTCCTTTTTTGTTTGTAATGTATTCATTTTCCTCCGTTCATCTTCGCCCGCTGAAGTGTGAAAAGAGAGTAAGAAGAGCCGCTCGTATTAACAAGCATCGAAATCCTCCGATTATTTTTTTCGGCACGTTTGAACGTCCAATACAAAGATCATACTAAAAACGTAGTAACAAAGATTGGAGCAATCAAGCGACTGATCTTTCAATCAATTAAATCAAGCGTTTATTAAAAATGAATTTATTTCGATACCGGTTGAGCAGAGCGGTCGTACGTTTGATATATGTTTTTGTTGTTCAATTTGCGAACAATATAGTATAGTAGTACAGTTGTTAGAGTGGACGTTTTATTTTCGTTTGAATTCAGAGTGTTTTAGTATATTCAGTCTCGACGCAATTCTTTCTTGCGTGTTCTTTTTTTTTTTTTTGTTTTTAGACACCCACCCTCAGAGCTTGAGGCCGGTCGCTGTAGTCTACCGGTTGACACCTTAGAGAATAGTCTCCGGTCATCCATCCGCCCATAGCTAACTGTAACCACAACCGCCCAAAGGCCATTCTCCAATCAGTTAATGGTTGATCACCGTCACCGTCCTTACGAACCCTTTTTCTGCATATGCAGCGCTCGCTATTCATTTTTTTTTTTTTTTACTTCCTCTATTTCTCCTTTCTTTCCTTCACTGCCATCCTTGCCATCCGCTCGCCCGTTATTGCTATGATCTGTGAATGACGAATTGTGAGCCCGCAGCGTGATACTTAATAGCTACGATTGATGACTGCTGAGTAATAATGATGATGGTCCATTGAATCTCCATACACTTGAAGTTTTCATTCGACGATCAATATAAACAACACAATTGCGTATATTTTTATATTTATTGCAGATCATTCACAATCACAACATGACCCACAAGGTTTTTGGGTTTTTACCGATAAGTCAGCAATAACTGGTCAATTCATATTTAGAGGGAATCAGGTTTTAGGAAATCTCGTTGGAATTATCGGTCGTCAATAATGGAGAAAGTAAATATACACATTTTAGTATATAAGATGTATATATATATATATATATATATATATGTACATATGTACATTGCAATGCGTACGCCTTGAATTTATTTTCGATTAATCTTTAGCTTTTTGATTTCTCATGATACTGAACTTTTGTTGATTTAACTTACGTAACGCGAAGTATTCGAATAATGAGACTAATTATATATCCCGCGTTGAATCTTCAGATAAACACATCTCCAATGAAATTATTGTCGTCCAGCTTAGACATGAAATATATGTTGAAAAAAATTACCTGCCAGTGAAGTACTTTGTTAATAATAAAAGCCTGATTGCAGATTCAACCGAAGTAAAATCGTTATGACGAAGAAAGAGAGAAAGATAGAATAAGAAAGGGTGAGAGAGAGATAGAGAGAGAGAGAGAGAGGGAGCGCTACGAAAAAAGAAAAAAAGAAACGGCGGCATGTATGTAATGAAAGCGATAAAATTCCTTCGTAATTATTATTCCAACAAATTTCACCAATTCACGATTCAGGTAATTGAATTCACGATTCAGTCCATTATTTATCGTCCTCGTGAGCCAAACGTGGCGAGTTATCCTCTGTCGTAGACGATAAGGGAGAGAAGATTACAGGAGGGGGCCAACTTACCCTTCTCGCGGTCGGGGTGTCTGAATAATCCACTGGCTGACAACGCAAACTATAATGGCCCCACCAGCCGCCCATCAGGCACTGTATTTCGCAAAATTAAAGTTAAACCGCCCTTGGTACTTCACTAAACACGCAAAGCCCAATGATCCCTCCCTCAGTCACAGAATTACTCTCAAGAAAAATTTCATGAATAACAAAAATAAAGTTACAGGATAATATTTGTTCTCGGACTTCGCGGATTATTGGGCTCGGCGCGTCAGCGATTTGAAAATGCCTGCAATATTGTTATTTGTGGAAAAATACAATGAATGAAAATGTCAATAACGCTGCGCTTCGCCGATGCCAAGATCCTTTAAACGGGAGAGGCAAAAATGAGCATGAAATAAATATCAGTAAAAAATATTAATGATAAAAATAATTTTTAAACTTACAACTAAAAAGAAAACGTAGGCCATTAATATTTTAATAAAAGTTCAATCTCTTTTAACCGTATCTGTTTAATTTATCCGTAAATAAGTTATAAAGAGAGTGTGAATTAGAAATAGATTGAGAGGAGAAAAAATAAAACTGGTTAACAAATATTTTAATTGAGCTTAGAAATATATTGAACGAAGTGAGCAAAAATATTTTGGTTAAACTTGAGAATACGAAAGAAAGTCTTTTCATGTAAAAAATGTTCACATCAAATTTGAAGATACAAGAAAAAACAAAGTTTGTAAAAAAATATCCTACTTGATTTTACATATACTAAAATCAAAACAAGAATAAAAGTTAGTTAAAAATATCTTATTTAAATTGAGACGTATCATCAAGAAAAACAAAATGAGCAGATAATATTTTATTCACGTTTATAAATGGACGGAAACAAAGTGAGTAAACATATTTCAGTTGAGTTTAAGATTGTTACAATTAAACTTGGGAACGAAAAAAAGAACAAAACGACTGAAAACTTCTTTCATCGTACTTCGAAATACCAAAAAAGTGTGGTTAATTATTTCAATTTAGAGAAATCATTAACAAAAGAAAAATCGGACAAAAATATATTTCCTAAACTTAAAACTTAAACAAAAAAAAGTTCCGATCTTACCTCCCAAAAAAGCCATGCTGAGAATATGACTTGGAAAAGATTGTAGGCTATCAATATGTTCTTGAGCTGAAACGGTTTTCGGTTTTCCATGAACTTTGGTCCCGCAACTTTGACAATATACACGTAGCTCAGGCAAATGAAGAGCGTAGGGAATGGTGAACTCATTAGAAACCAATTTGTAGTTCGCAAGTCTGAAATAAATGAAATGCGACAATTGAAAAAGCCAATATAATAAAGGTGTACATTAGCATTCGTGTTGCAGAAAACAAAGCGCTGAAATAAATGATACAATTGCTACCGTGCCAAGTGGTCGACCTTTTTTCGGACGTTTTTTTTTTTCATCGCGTGCAGCGATTAATTAATAATGCGACGCCACACACGAAGCATCGTCGCAAAATTAATCGGATTATTATTCACCTGTTTGTGCTTGAAAATTGCATTCTTATTGCGACGTTTTACGTTTCGCATTTTTATCATTCGATTACTATTTTTCAATAATTGGCAATAAAATCCGGTAATTCGAAATTCTGAAGATATTAACATTACTTCTAAAAAGATTTATAATATAAATCAATTTATATTTATACCCTCGTCGATTTTGATTACATTTTTGGTATGTACATGTCACATTCCATTTCAAACTCTAACAATTTTGTATAATAACTCTTACATTTATTTATGAAGTTATAAACAATATAGATATAAATTTATAAAACGAACAACGTTTTTACATTTGAAAAATACAATTCAAAGAAAATACCAATGTAGATTTTTTTATTCAATGAATTATATTACGCTCTAACTTTAATCTTTTCTTTAAAATGTTGCAAAAAGGTGAGGCTTTAGTAATTGCTATTGAATAAACTTGCAACAGAATAGACTGTCATATATTTTTGTACCTCCTACTTAAATATTAATAATGTTCACTCGATGCCGAAAATTCTTAGCTCAATAATAACAATCCTTTAATAATAAAATATCACATTAAAGAATTTTTTTAGACGTTTTTCGAGATTTTCTTTTGAAAATATTTTCAAGTTATTATGAGATGAAAATGTTGAAACAAAAATTGTAAATTGTGACGATAGTTCCCATCTCTTACGACGCAGAGGAACAAGAATATTTTTCGACGTTCTCAGGTCTGTTCGGGCCCGGAATATTTAATGAAAAATGCACGCTATGAATACGAGATCGACCACGGGCTGACGGAGCGGCAAGATCCTTGCACGATTATCTGCGGCTTTTCTGCTCGCCAGATAGCTATTTCTGGAAATGATGATGAAAATACTGAATGTATATTTTTTCAAATTCATTCTTGTCAATGATACTACGTTCTCTTAGGGAATCCAGCTTGGTTGTAAAAATCGCCCATTTGGTCGTCCGACTCTTCCGGCTCCGGGTAATCACGATTCGTTATCGAACACGCGCGCACACATTTAGAAATCGATTAAGATTCTGGATGGTACGAGGAGTAAATTGTATTGACCCCCGGGATACCCGATGTGGATACATCCTTTTATATATATGCTTAATTTATTTTTCGATACAAAGAATTTAACATGTCGAATATATTTGTCCAAAGAGATCAGCGTCCTCTTATCGACTTAATATGCGTCACGTAATATCCAGTGTTTGGGTTTATGGAATATCCGCAATGGATGCTATACATGTTTGTGTGTGTGCATATATAATGTACATACTATATACACACTGCCCCTCAAAAGTTTCGATATGCCAGTGGACATTTCTTGCCGCACTGAAAGTTAGATCTGCTACGTCAGAACAACGATAACCAAATCTATCGAACGATTTTTTGGAAGAAAACAAAACGTTATTTATATACAAATAACGTTTTGCAAAAAATCAATAAAAGATATTTCAAAAAAACAATATATTGTTTGATTGAAATATTATTTATGATTTTTTTTCGCGTGAATTTAAAATACAAAATCTTTATAGTTCCTCCTCCTGATATTTTGTTGTAAACGCCATACATTTTGAGTTAGACCTCCCTACTCAGGATTAAATAGTAAAAAAAAACTTTTTTGCGGAACATGATTGTTTTTAACAAAAAAAAAGTTTGAGCGATAACTTGTTTTTTCAATATCAAAGATCTAGCCATAAAAACAACGAGCAGTAACGTTGATGCGTTGAAATTCGATAAAAACATCAAAAAGTTAATTTGCCAAGATCAGTGACTAAAGTTCCAATGATAACAAAAAATAATTGTACTTAAATTTGTACTTAAAAGTTTCAACGACTATCAATTATTATCAAGATCTAAAAAGGAAGTCCATACATAAAAGAAGTAAAAAAATAAAAGCCAATGCCATGGAAATATGCAGAAAAGAAAATTACACATAGATTTCGCTGATTGCTTTACTCGACATACTTCAACAGTGAAAATATTTCGCGCACCATCTTTTTAACGTTTCCATTAAATAACAAATTGATATTAAATAAGGACGTATCGTAAATCACTCGTACAATTCGTAATGACGAGGCGTTTTCGCATTCAGCAATTGGTACGTGCATGGAGACCGAGTGAAAGAGAAAGAGAGAAAGAATGTTTTGAGAGAAAGACGTAGGCTGGTACAATGTCCTGTTAAAAGGTCTCAAGGACGAACTGGTTACCGCAACTTGCAACCGCAGAACCGAGACCTTGTCACGTGGTCCCTCTGGCACACCAGATACCTCGAGATCATTGAGAACGAGATACATGTTTTGTACACATGCTATCATTAAAATGATTATTGCAAAAAACTCGGTAACCCCCTTAACGCGCCCGGCAATTACCCGACCGAGAGTGAGAATATGTACGATCAATCGATTTATCGAAATGGAAAAATCGCGGCGTCAAGCCACAACGAGGAAAACGCCATCAACTTCAATCTCTCATATTTTTTTTATTTCTTTGGAAAATCATGGATAGCGGGAGGGGATCGTGCGTCAAGCACGGGGATTCACAGAATGCGTAATCCGAATTAAATATTCTCTATTATTCACGATGAAGATTAAATCGATGCCAAGACCTCCGTACGAAGGTCGAGTTTCATTGACGCATTAGTGGCGAGTTAAGGGGCGTTTGGACTCGATAGGATTTTTTGGTTATGCTTGTAACAGAGCTCGTTATTACAACGTTTTTTTTTTTTGCACTTTAGCTTAATTTTTCAAATCTGTATAACGTCTCACGGATATTTGCAATTTTTTTACGACTGAAAAAAAGACACACAAGTTCGTTACCGATATTTTCCATAATTGTGGAATACTTTTCATGGATTTGGTGGTTAAATAATAAGGAACACTTTCGAGCTGGAGGATTTTCCTTGTATGATTACATATAGAGACAGAGAGTGAGAGAGAGGTGGAGACAGGAAAAAGAAAGAGAGATTAATTGATTGGATTCATTTATACACCCAAGGTATAAATAAATCTGACCAATTCATTTTTTAATGAGTTTGCTATTAATCTCTCTCGTTGATCGATCAACGAGCGAAATTACTGCTCGTTATTGAATCATTACGAGAGAGAGAGAGAGAGAGAGAGAGAGAGGGAAGAGGTAGAGATTAATTCGTTGCACTTATTTATGCATTGATTGTATCATTAACGATGCAGTGAGTGCAAAACCCAAAATAATCAATAGTAATAAAATTTCGAAGTATTTGAAAATGATCACTTCAGATGTTTCTTTTTTTTTAACGCCTACATTTTAAACACATTTTTATTTCATTAGTTCCACTTTAATATTGTGCTGAAATAACTTGCTAAAATAAATGAGCAATTCAATCACATAGAAATTTAACAAAAAAATTAAAGGAAAAGTTAATAATGAATTGATTAATTTGAAGTCGGGATTGTTTACACCTTTGCTAAATGCAAATATACATACAAAGATTTGTACATATATAGATACAAATACAGATCGTTATTTATGGAATTTAATAAAATCATTATTACACACTTTTCAGAAAATTTAGAACTTATAGATAGCAGTCGAAATGTATTGCATGTAAAACTACAAACTTCCCTCAGCTCCGGTTGATCATTGAACATAATTTAATATAAATGTATTTCAAACAAAAATAATTCTAATTTTCATACACGTTATAATTCGTTAAAAATGCTGTATCCTATGAGAGGAACCCTAGTACACGAATACACTTTTGCAGTAACAGTTGCCACGGGATTTTTCAGTTTCATTCCGTCAAGTATAAATAAAACTCCAGTAATTGCGTTCTCCCAACCGGTTATAAGCGTAGATCGATAAAATCTCACGGGCGATAAAACGAGGATTAAAATAAAGAACGCAGTAGCCCATCGGGACGTTCCTCGTTCGTATTCTTTCGGGATTCGCCATGAGAACTGTACAAGATCATTGCGTTGAGGAGATACGGTCGTAAAGCTAAGAACTAGAGATAAAAATCGCTAAATTCACACACGTTATGTGCTGATCTATAACGCTGGAATCTCGTAATGTCTCGAGAGATGCAAGATGCAACGTTTTGTACGTAAGCCCGCGAACAAAAGATTCCACGACTCGGCGCGTTTTCCGAACTTTCATCATCACGATTTGTATCACTGGACCGAATGAAAATCCAAAGAGGATAGAAAATTGCGAGTCTTTGGCAACTTTTTTCTGCACTCTATATAACGCACTCGGATAAAGCTGGTCTTATTAGTGCAACTTTTTTTTCCTATCTCCCTGTTTTATCTGCATTACTGCTTTGATTATAAACCTAAAAGTTATTAGTTCACGCGATCATCTCATTTATCGCTCGTGCAGTAAATCGTACATCGGAAAAACCAGAAACAAGTGTAAAGAACAGGGACCAAAATACACCAAGAGTGTATCAAATATGGGAGTATTGCGATATCAGCTCTGATCGAACATTGAATAAAAACGGGTTACGTCGTTCCAAAAACATCTGGAGAATCTAAAGAAACGGAGGAAGTCACGGTGATCCTATTTGCGTTTGTCTGGATCTCACCCCTTTTTTTTATTTCCAATAATCCTAGTTTTTCAATGAATATTCTTATCAATTCGTTACATCCCATTGTTATCATCGTCAATGTTATAAACCCATTGAAACCCCTGAAATGAAAGAGTTTCAGCATTAGAGCCTTTAGCCCTGATGGGACAGTCTGTAACATTTACGAAACGTACGCATAACGTGATTCTCTCAATCAGCCTTCAAACCACGGCTTCCATCCGGAAGCCACGTTGTTTTTTTTTTTTTTTTTTTTTATGACTTTAAAGTTGTTCAAACGGCGCACTTTTATGACCGGCTCATTTGTGAATGGATTGAAATTGACATTTAAATGCGCCGGACACGTGAACCACGTCAATCACACGCATAAGTATCTTTTTCCACTCGTAAATCTTGACGGAATCTCGAAAAATGTTTGCTGGAGAAAAAAAGGCTCGTTACGATGTTTTTGATGTTCGTTACAGACATCTTATGCTCGATGCGATCAGTGGGCATTCATTGTTAATCTTACGATATTTAATGAATTTTACGAAAATGAATGGAGGGATGATACGAGTTGACATTCCGGATTCATTATTATGTTTTGGTCATCAAGGCATCCGAGTATTTTTTTTCCTGATGATAATTTTTTTTTTCTACTAAAAAGTAGAAAACATTTTTTTACCAAGTCATCAATATGTGAGTGTAATAAAAATTTGGAGTCCTCGACTTATTAAATGTTTAATAAATTTGATAAAATTAGTTTCATAAGCGATATTTAATTTGGTAAAACAGTAATTAGAGAAATAATTATCCAGTCTCAGAATATTTATATGAGAGATCTAAGGTCGTTTTACAATAAATTAAATACAGTTAAAATGTTAACGGATTTATGTAAATAGGAATTCTTCGTCATCATGCAAAATTAACAAGCACACGAATGCAATTCTGTGTTCAGCTATGCATACCTACCTTTTTTCCTTTTTTCCCACCGAATTATTTAATCACTTCGGGATCACGAAATTTTACGACGAAAGAGTTCATTCGTTCCATGGTCATGCAGCGGCGATAGTTGTTCAGGAAGATTAATTGATCTCGGGAATTAATTATTTACGAAATCGGATGTAGCAATGACGGGATTTGAGCAATTGTGAAAGATATTTTATCGTACATGTATCGTGTGTATTTACGTATATATATTTATATATATATATATATATATATATATATATATATATATATATATATATACGTAGGTGCTAAGTATCATCGTTTTCTTTTTCGTCGACGATTCTCACATATTTTTCCACGGATACCTCGACGGAACCAGTTTGAATTCACAGCATAAATTAGCCTCACCGAATTCGTAGGAGGGATCAACGTTTTAAAGTGTACAAAAGTATTGCTCATGCCTGCGATGTTTTTAGGTGCTAAGACGAAGAATAAGCAAAGTGTTAAAAATGATTCCTACCGGTCGTCGGGTCAGGTGTAACTTCAATTGTCGAATTAAATTTATTGAAGGCCCATTCTTATGTTTAGGTCAAAAACAAATGCCAGACTCTACCAAGTTATACTTGAAATTACATTTCAGTAATGAAAAAAAAAAGATTATTTTTCATTGATTTAATTTCTTTTCATTTGTAATAATGTAAAAAGAATATTTTCATTGAAGCAGAGAACTAAGCATGAACTTCTGATACGAAGGAAAATAGATTTAAAAGATGTGTTTTTTTTCAATCACTTTCATGATGCTACAATTTAAAGGAATGACAAACACGTTTCTAGCCACATCGAAATTAAAAAATTCAATTTCTCCCATACTGTTCGACCGCTTTGAATGAAATTTAGCTTTTCCCATTTTCCCGGTATAATTTTGCACTTTCGGCAAAAACTCGGGCATATTCGCAATCAGCGGAAAATTTTCGATCTAATAGACCCTTTTAAGAGGTTAAAAACGAAAAAAAAATTTTTCCGACTCCCGCTGGCCACTTTCCCAGAATCCTGAAAATCACGAAATTTCAAGAGGTCCTAGGGTGCGCTCCTTATATGCTATGGGCATTCATTGGGAGGGTTTGGAAAAGGTTTTTGCCTGACTTAAATAATGGCGTTGGATTCGTATCGATATCTCGCATAGTTTTCCCGGAATATCCACTTGAAAAATCGCTAA
>JAPYZI010002024.1:0-27369 GCA_030523105.1 Ophioninae sp. A BG-2022a | reverse complement strand
CTAACGCCCCCCCCCCCCCCTTCCTCTTTCCCTCTTGCTCCCGTTCTCGCTCTTTTCGACCGCAGATCGACCCCTCCGTATCTCGTTACAGCTATAAAAAATATCGTCTTCTCGTACGAGAAAATTGAAGAAAAAAAAAAAAAGACTTTCGAACATGGTTTTATGGGGAAATGACAGTCACGAGTGTCTCCTCGAAGATTAAAGGGCGCAACATTAAATTCGTGCACATCCGGGAAAATAATAAAAATCGTCTTATCAGTTATAACATTGTTAATATTAAAAATTAATATTGTATTGTTAATTATTGTTAATTAATTATGTAATTATACAATACGTCGAAATATATGACAATAGAAAATTGTTATTGCGTCGGTATATTTTATTTATTTATTTGTCAGTCATTTTTATTTGTTTATCAACGATGTTACGATTTTTGTTTTATAATGTTATTGCAGCGATACGAATAGAATTATTGTCACGAGGATTATGACAGCAATAATGCCAATTATTATAGTTAAGGATCGAACATATAATTTTCTATCGTTAATATTTATTTATTTATTTATTTATTTATTTATTTATCATTATCGTTATCGTTGTTGATTTTATTGTTGTTGTTATTATTATAGTGATATTGACGCGCGCGCACACTTGCACAGACACAAAGGCGGTTTGTGCGACTGTTCGGTCGCCGTTACTTCGTCACGTTACCGTTATCTCATAGTACTCTCTGCATCTCGTCGCCTTCTATTCGTTCTCACCTCTTGTGGAACGTACACGCGCCTCGACGCACGCGTATGTGTATACGTTTGTGTCTCTACGAGTCGCCTCTCTCTCTCTCTCTCTCTCTCTCTCTCTCTCTCTCTCCACAAACGTATGTGTATATGCATATGGGATATTCGATCGTACGGATAATTCACAATTCGAGAGCTAGTCACGCGACTGGATCGCGTGGATTACGGCTTCTGCGAGCTTCGAGAATAACTCCCGGCGACCCAATCAGTTTTCGTATTTCGTCCTCGTACAATAATTTTTTTGTGTATTTTATTTGTGATTTTTTAGATTCTATTTTATTTTTTTATTTTTATTTTTTGGCTTCTATTTTATTTTTTAATTTTTATTTTTTGGATTCTATTTTATTTTTTAATTTTTATTTTTTGGATTCTATTTTATTTTTTAATTTTTATTTTTTAGATGCGATTTTATTTTTTGATTTTTACATTCCATTTTATTTGTCATATTTTGGTGAATTTTTTTTTTTTGCATTTTATTTGCTATTTTTTAATTGTGTTTTAATTGTAATTAAATTAAACGTTAATAAAAATGTAATGTAATTTTGATTTTTTGGCTTCATTTTATAAGTGATTTTATATAATTTTATCGAAGTTTTTTAAAAACATTTTTAAATATATTTTTTCGTGTAATTGTTGATATTTTCGTGTTTTATTACATTTCTTCCAACGACAAGAGAAAATATTTTCGGGCCGGAGAACGAAGGAAGATCCGCATTTGGATACACGTATGATTGGAAAAAAAACGAAACTGTATCGCGCTCATTCGACAGCAAAGGAATTGACTCGACGGAACAACAAAGAAAGTGGGCTACTTCGCTGCAACGATTTCGGTTATAATTGTCCGCCCAGTCCAATTACTCTCAGTGTCATGACTTATTTATCCGTCCCTTATTTTTCGCGTATCCGCAGGGCGCGGGAGGACGAAGGGCTGGGGGCGGGTCAAAGGGATCGCTAAACCTCGACTCATTCCCGAAACTCTTCTCCCTTTGTGCAATTTGCACATCAAACGCCTCGGAGAAGGAAGAGGAAAATCACACAATTTTTCTCAGACCGCACCATCTTTCGTATATTTCTCATGTTCGAAGTAATTAATCCAAAAAAAAGTTGAAAATCGAAAGAATAAAATAAAATTCAATTATTTAATCCCTTTTTTTCAAATAAATAATTACATTTATTTAAAAAAAAAATTTTAACGATTGGATATCAGAAAAAACAAAACCAATAGAAACTTTGAATGTATAAGTATAATTGAATAATTGAAATACTAGAATTATTTAAACCATCGAGAAAACACAAATAATGGAAAATTGTAGTGAACGAAAATAATTGGCGAATGAAAATACAAAAAAAATTACGAAAATTCGAACAAATACAAATAATTGGAAATTCCAACGTACCAAAATAATTGGAAAATCGAAATACAAAAATTCTTAAAAAAATTGCTAAAAGCGATTCGGAGAATTCGAGAAAACAAATGGAATACTAAAAAATTTAATAAAACATCGAATACTCAAAACACTCGAAAAAAAGATCGAATATTAAAAAATTAGAAATAATCAAAATAAATTTAAAAAAAAAAAAAGAAAAATCGTCAATTGCAATGATTTCGACGCCGATCGTCGCTCACTGCTTAATTAAAAAAATAAAATTCATCCACTTAGAATCCATATTGGAATCTTGATAAATACGAGTACATCCAGTACAAGTATGACTTTAATAATAATTGAGTGATGGTTGCGCAGACCCTCCAGAGACGCGAGTACCGGATGCACCGCAGCTCCAACGGAATTTCCCTCCCATTTGTATCCCGATACAAATACGGATGAAAAAAAACAACTGAAGAAAAAAAACGAAGAAAGAAATAATTCGAAGAGAAAAGGGGGCTCGTGTATATTCCATTATACAGCACGTTAATTAATCCTCTTCTCACGGCTCATAATGGCACAAACGAGGCGCGAGAATCATACGTGCGTTTACTCGTACACGCGTGTACTTGTAGGCTCATTGTGCCGATGCGTTTTTATATCGAGGCATTTCTCCCATTTGCAGGAAACAATCAAATCTCGAAGATAAGACGCCCCCATCCGTTACACCAGTCTACTTCCATTGTTAGCTTCGAACCAAGTTTTTTTTTTTTTTTTTTCGTTTCCCGAGCATTATTGCTACTTCAAACGCATTCATCGATTCAACGCGATTCCCATTACAAAAAAACGGGTTTCTCGTTTTACAGAAGCACACACCGCGATAAAATAGAATATTTAAATAATGTATCGACAGACGAAAAAATTATCATTGCACTACAATTTGATATTTATTCGTAACATATTCGTGCTTTCCATTTCACGAAAAATCCTCCTGTATCGTCATTTTAAAAATAGAATTTATTCTTTAACGAGCCGATTTCCGTATTACCGATCTTCCTGTTACAAATCGCGATCAGCGACGTCATCGATGAATTATCGGTACCTTGTACCGATCTTCGTATTACCCCTATTTCCTATCAATATTCGTGTCGGAAAACCTTACCGATCTTCGTCCAACCGATATCCTGCCTCCATCTTCGTTCAACCGATCTTCATCCAACCGATCCTTTACCGATACCCAACCGATCTTCATCCTCCCTCGATTCTTTACCGATACTCAACCGATCTTCATCCAACCGATCCTTTACCGATTTCCAACCGATCCTTTACCGATACCCAACCGATCTTCATCCTCCTTCGATACTTGACCGATCTATAATCACCCATAATCATCATCATCATTGTACCATCAATATTCCATCCTCCCGAAGTGACACCGAGCCCGTGCGCGATCCTCTTGCGCCGCTGGCGGCGCTTCGGCAAAGCCGGAGACACACGCTTTCATACTCACGTTCGAGTATCAGCCGGGCTGACAACCGAACGGGCGCAAAGCCCGGCTTTTCGACGAGTGCCAGTTACGCCGCTAACGACCTTTTGTTAAACCCCCCCCTCCCTCCCACCCTCCGCCTTCCGCTCCTCGCCAAGATACATATATATATATATATATATATATATATGCTCTTGGATATACATACGAGTTGGAGGACGGCGTGACCTCGCGAGATTGCCCGCGAGCGTTCCTTCTTGCACGCCACGCACACAGAAAACGAATCACGCGTTTACCGGCAGTCCCAAGATCAACGACGGTTACGCTCGGCCCACGCTCGCACCTTCGAGAGAACACGAAAATTTCGAGCACGCGAATATCAACGATATTCAAATCAGCCCTTGAAAACCTCGCGTTTATCGATCAAATAAAAATCGGAAAGAAAATCGGCCTTTTCATCGATCGATTGGAAATAAGAGCTCACAGAAGATAAAAAATCGTTTCTCGGTAGCGGAGAAAATTGGAAGGAACGAACCGACGCGAATGAATCGAGGATGAATACTCGTAGGATTTTCCGTATCCGAGGATATTGAAGAATATTCACTTTTTCATCTTTCCTACTCGGAATGATTTCTTACTAAACAGGTTTTCTTGGTGAAAATATATTTTTGTCGAGATTGAAAAAGTTGAGTCAAGTTTAAGATTTTTTTAATGCGATTTTTATCGAATTTCATAAATATTTCAAAGTACATTGATTCAAGACTTCGGTTCTCTTCCTTGAAACATTCAAGAACGGGAAGATTTTTTTTACCACACACAAAAATTAAAAAAAAACTGTCCAAAGAATTGACACGAAAATAAATTTTTAAATATAAACAAATATCATTTAACGAAAGATAAACGGTATCAATCTCAAAATTAAATTTATAAAATGACGTATATAAATTAAGGTTACAAAACGTACTTCCGCGTGAAAAATATTTATTTTTCTTTATCGCCAGAAATTCGAAATGAAAAAATGGTTGGAAATGAAGCAAGAGGAAGAATAAGAAACGAGGAGGTGAAAACTAAGAAGACGAGGACAATCGAGAATGCGCCCGGTTTGTCGCGCTCCGGAACAACCGGATCTATCGCGTCATCGCTCGTCCTCGTACTCATCGATGATACCTGTTACGAGTACGATACAACGCACTTACACGAGGACAAACTCTCGGGATTCGTACATTGTCCCTCGAACGTGAAAATGATTCGTGGAGTCGAGCAATTCCGCGAACGGTTTGATATCTCACTCGCTGTCGGTCTTTAGCGTTCCGTGAACCTTCTTGACTGAGTATATCAAAATGGTAATAAACACGAACGAGCTCCGGCATCGACAAATTTTCGCTTGCATTCGTCCTTTTCTTCTCTCGGGTTACCATTGTTTCACCGTTTCGTTTGGGTCTCGTTTCTCCCTTCGCGACCGCCATTTTGTTCGGTTTTCCCTTTTTCTTCGCAAAAAAAGAATTTTTTTTCGTCCCGACCATCCGCCATTTTGTGTTTCGAAATTTGGACGTTAAAACGTAAAATCGGCGGCTCGATAAATCGTATTTTTTTAATCAAAATTAATGGCACCCACTCGTTTGGGCCCGGTCGGGCCCGAGGAGAACGACAGAGGTCGATGGTGTGTAAAAAGCGGAAAAAAATGATTGTACGTACATCGCGACGAATCCGTACCTTTGTTGTTGCACCGGTCCGCCAATTTTCCTCCCGCGAGAGAGCAGGACGCGAAAATTCTCGCCGCGCTCTGCACGTATCACATATCACTCTCGCTCTCGGTCGCGTGTCGAACTAGCACTCGTTACGCGACACGTCACTTCGGCCGGTAAACAATACCTGCGACGATGCCGAATAGAGCGTTCGCAAAACTTCGATAACTCGCACCGTTCGACGATTACCAGTTCGGCAAACTTTTCCGATCCCGATTTCCCGAAAATTCGAATTAAAAAAAAGATTGTCAAAAATAGTTTCGTCCTTGCGAAAACTTTACGAAGATCCGTTCAACCGGCAAAACGCATGGCGACAAAAAAAAATATCGTTCAGCACCGCGATCGCTCGTCCGAAGAGCGGGGAGTGGGGGAAACCGCGCGCGGAGTTGCTGACCCGAGCGCTAGCTTGGATCAGACTGAGAACAGTGCGGAGCGTCTCGGAGAGCGGAGGAGGATTCCGATAGTATGACTTTGCACCGCGGCGTTTGTCCGGTCTCCGTTGGCGGCTCCTTCCTTTTCCTTCTTCTCGTTCGTCGCGCAATCCCCTCTCCTTGTTCTTTGAGTCTCCCCCCCCCTCCCCTCACCGTCCGACCGCTGCTCTTAACGCAGCCGCTACTTCTTCGCCGTCAACCCTTTCTTCGTCTCGAAAAGAAACGCGTGCATCCCGCAGGACGAAGAACGCGAAGGCGCCACGCGGAGACGCGTCGTTGTCTCCTTTATGTACTTAATGATTTTTTTTTGCCTCGGCGATTCTACCGTTTCGCAGTTAAATTTCATGGCGCTCTCGAGACTCGCGACAAATAAAATTCAATCGTAGCGAATATTTGAGGGAAATTGCACTGTTCACGAATTCGCGGTTCTAAAGGATTTGTTTTTCGTAGTATTTTGGGATTCGGAGAGAATCGCCTGAAAAACAACAGTTTTGGTCTTCGCTGCACTTCCGTATTAGATACATTAGATTGGAATGACTTATTATTGGAATTATTCTCTTTCCCATCCGCGCAAACTCGATGTTTTCCACACCTAGTACTCGCGAGCTTGTTGATGATCAATTTGGTGATAAATATATTTTCATAATCTATATCTTGATGTGTCTCGCGCCGCGGGGATAAAAATATTTTCACAGAATAACTAGCGCCACGCGTACGTGAAACTAACAATTGAAAAGTGCGGACAAAACGCGATGTATTTTCATCGGAGAGTAGTGCGGCTCATCCCAGTGGCTCAATGGTAATTTCATCGCTCGATTCGTGCCGCCATCCCACGACGTTCTCGAGAGGTTCCTAGCCGAGTACTTGCCTTACCTCTTGGCTGAACAGCGATTGCTGCAGGAAACTCGTAGCGCCATCCCACGCCAATCCAAAGAACCATTGCCTCAGTTCTGTCGCGGTACGCGTGTCGCCATCCCACGTCGATTCATAGAATCTCCTACCCGAATTGTTTTTTACCCCCTCGGCTACTCGCGAACGTCTTCCTAGTGTGTCAATTTGTCACGTTGTCGAACGTGAATCTCCGTAGCCTACGTCATGTATGTGTTTTTATCCCAAAGTGCCAACGAGATCAAAGTTTTTCGTATTGTCACGTAAACACGCTATCATTCGGGGCCTTGTTTGTTCGTCAGTGTCGCATCCGCCGGCTCGAATAGACTCGTCACTAACGAGGTCGATCGAAGAAAAAGCTTATCACGACTGACAAGGACTGTCGACGTGTAAAATGGCGTGGTTCGGTGACGGACTCTCGAGTCTGTCGAATTTGAAGGGACAGATAACGAGCTTCACCAAGGAAGTGCTTTCCGAGGGTATAGTCGAGGAAACAGGTGGGCTGTTTTTGCCCCCCCCCCCCCCCCCCCCCCCCCGGCCGCTCTTGAAACGCAAGCCGAACAATTCTCTCGTAAAAGTCGTATTCGATTTACGAAACACACACACGCATTTGTGTACGTACGCGATCAACCCGCAGTGTCAAAATAATACTCTACATTACCGACCTGAAGAAAACTCGCGTCGATCACGTGACGGCCGAAGCGGGAAATGCGGAAACGCATTCGGCTGGGGCGCGTAATGGGCCAATTTGAACATTTGCATACAATTGATTCCGATCGTCGGATTCGACCTTTTTTTTTTATGCTGCAATCGAAGATCATACGCATCGCCAAATCGTGACGAACGATGGTTGTTTTTCAGATCAACGAACGCGGGAACTGAACGAGGCCAACGAGAGGTGCGTGCAACTTCAGGAATTGCTCAACTCCAAGGATGCTGAGGTAACCAGAAATTATCGAATAAATTGTCAATAAAACGTTTCTCTCTGCGACATAAAGATCAGGCACACCATAAATCAGTCTTCTTAAATATTTCGTACACTCAATACACAAAAGCGCAGTCTGGTCTAGCATCAGCTAGATTTCAGCGTCTAGCTTTTAGTTCAAATCTCTTACAGCGTTAACACGTTGAAAAACAGACAAGATATCACAAGTGCTTATAATTCGGAAAAACATCTTTTACAAAAATCTTTCATCCTCTTCGGATTGTGTCCCAACTTTCGAGTCTTCAAACCTGTGCGCACAAACTCCTCCCAAAATCCAAACTCTTCCGATATGTGGTTATTTCTCCATAACAATCGTCCGTTTCCTAAAATTGGAAACAAATTTCATATAAGAGTTGACCAAGCTTTCAGGGCTAGGAAGCTCAAGCGTAGAATCTCTCAGTCCAGATAATCATCCGCGCCACCCGGTGACGCGGCATATGGATGAACGAGTGGCACCTGATAAAAGCATGGAGGGTCGAATGGCTGAAAACGCATCGACAGATGTTCGCTTTCCCTATTAATCTTGACCGAGCGTAAATCAAACAAGTTCTTATCAGCGGCTATGAATTCGCCAGGTTTCAATCCTCCGTCCGCTCAGCCCTCTGTGTTGCGACGCATCGTTTAAACTCTCCCGTTTGTTCCAATAGTTGGAAATTGCATTCCCGCTTTCATTCCTATAACTAGAAAAAAGCTGGTAATTTCTTTGTGGAATGAAAGAAACAAACAAGGTTCTTCATCCACCAAAATTGCCTTGCATAGCCAGTGATTTCAATGTTGATGAGACACTTTGCAATTCAATAGTACCGAATCCCCCTTGGTCTTTCTCCGACTCCCATTTCAAAATAACCACAGAAATCCTTTTACCGAAATTGCGCGATGAAAGAACTCGTGTAATTTTCGTGGTCATGAGCGAAACGAATGAGACCAAGAATCGACAATGCTATCCCAAAAACAAAAAAAAACAAAAAAAGGAAACCTCCCAGATCCTTCGACATGTTGTCATGTCTCAAACGTCCATGCGTATTTCATAATATAACGGTACAATAGGGGGTACACCACTTGCCTCGTAGTCGCCTCGGTATCGAGTACGATTTATCAACTGTAAGGCAACGAATAAAAAGCAACAATATAATTATGTGACAGTGATACCAACGATGACCCAAATAAAACATCTGAATAACGAGAAATAACCCTATTATGAGCTGCAAACAAATTCAGTAAGCAATAAAAACCATCCTACGATTGGTAAAAAATCTTACATCACTCACTACCCAATATTAACAATAAAAATATAATATAACAGCGATAATAATAATAATAATAATAATAATTATTATTATTATTATTATTATATATATTGTATATATTATTTTACTATATTATCATTATTATTATATTATGATAATATAACAAAATAATTAAATTAATTAATAATAAAATAAAATAATTAACCACAATAGTATATGATTAAATAAAAATATTTGTATTATTATTAATTATTATAATTGTCGTTTTTACTCCTGAATCCACCGAAAATTATGGAAAAAGGGAATAAAATACTCACGAAACATAAAAGTGCCACGTAAACGCCTCAGAAAAAATGCCAATCCAGAGTAAGCCAAAAAAGTACTTTTTCGCTATGAACAATGTGGAGGCTTAACGCGTCGACTTGCAAGACTAAGGAGAGAGACGGAAAGAGAGAGAGAGTGGAAGAGCTAGAAAAAATAGAAAGAGACAGAGGGCGTTGCAAACGAAAGGTAGGGAGAGAGAGAGAGGGAGAGAGATAGAGGTTTATCGCAGTACAAACCTGGCCACGGGGATAAGGAAAGTAAACAGAGACGCGGATCGTTTCACGGTTCCCCCCTGATGCCCGCACAGTTAGACGTCCACCGGACGTCCTCTTGATTACGGTTACCAATATTTATGCTGAACGCTCTTGTTGTTACACGCTCGTTCGCTCAGCGAGCGATATCGTTCGTAGTTCCGTGCGAACCGCCTCGCGCGAACCCAAATTTACCTGAGAAATTTTCAAGCCTCCCTAACAATGCCCGCCCCTCTTCATTGGGGAACGGGAAAGGTGGCTCGGAAAGACTCCCGCCATTTTCACATTTTCCTACTTTTTCCATATCCCGGGCTCGATTCTCGACGACCCGAGGAAAAAAAAAACATGTCAAGGAGACTCTCTCGAGTGCGAATGGCAAAAAGCAACTTGCTCGTCGAGCCACGTATTACGAATACTCTCCCGTCCCGATTATCCTTATCGAAGGAAACTCCGATAAGCCTTTTTTACACGTTTTTTCTTTTGCATTTTTTATATTTTGTTTTTTTTTTTGCTTCTCGCAACTTCGCACCGAATATAGTCGATCAAGTTGGTGAATTATTTTTACGTATGTATTAACAGGATATTTACAAGCATAATTTTTGTTACAAATTTTAATAACAATAATGATAGTAATAAATAAATGACAATAATGACGGTGAGAAATTAACCATAAATAAACAATAATAATAATGATGTACCCCATTTAACCCATTTTCATCCGAGCGCGGGTTATTCAGTTGAAAATTGCGGATTATTCCGCTCTTAGATGTAAATGGGTTAATTATTTGTTTGATCATCTTCTAGTATTTATCACTATTTTTATTATTATTCTTATTAATACTATTATAATTATTTGATACATTTTATTTCTTATTATTGATTAATTCCAGAACTGTTCTCAATCGTTTGTTTTATCGATTTATCGTTTTTTAAATTGTTTCTTGATTAATTATTATTATTACTATCGTTGTTGTTTTGTCTATATTTTTTTAGCTGTGAAGTTGAGCTACGAAAAATCTAATTAATTAATCACGACGATTAATAAATCATGAATAAATAAATAACAGTAATGATATTAATTAATAAATAATGATAATGTTGTTACAACAGATAATAATAATGATGATAACAACGATAATGGAGGAGTACGAGTGAGGAACGAATAAATCGTTGATGATAACGAATAATTGTCAAACGATGATAAACTACGAAAGTGTCATGAGAAAGTGTCCATTGTCCTATTTTTGTCGTACAGATATCGCTGCTACGAAGACAAAACTGCGAGCTACAAAAAGCGGTGGTGGAACTCAACGCGAGACCGAGAGAATCGGTAAGTCGTTCATTATTCGTCTTTTTTTTTTTTTCGTTTAATTTTGTCGTTTTTCGAAAATTCAAATACAGGCATAGGACTCGGGAAGAAAGTTTTTTTTTTTTTTTTTTGTATATACGTCGATACTTACGAAGTCGTCATTCATCGCGGCCGACGACTCGTCTCGTCGTAGACTCGGCGCTAACTTTTGACTCGGACAAACACTCGGTCAATGAATAATGGATGCCTTTGACCCCTTTATGTCGAATGACCGAGCTCGATCTCCCTCTCTCTCTCTCTCTCCGTGTGTGTATTTGTGTGCATTTTCATGTTTCTCCCCGTCTCCGCTTTGCTCCTTGCTTCCTTGGTGGCTCTCGTTCGATCGCTCGGTCAGACCATATAATTCGTCATTCATCTATACCATAAAAACGTAAGATAAACTTCCCCGGTATAAATAATCACGTAGGGCGTATTTACGTAAGTTTATCCGAATATTTTTTGTCCTCCGGCTCAACCGTATTCAACGGCCATTTCTCTGTCGAGTAATATCCAACAAAGCGCTCGAAGAAGCCAACGACGAAAAATCGTTCGTTTCGTACGGTCTTCGAACGATTTCTCGAAACGTGTCAGGTATGAAAACAAACGATGGGTCTTTCCCTAATTTATCGTGTACGATAATAAATATGATATAATATTACGTATTATATCAGGTATAAACCAAACAAACCCAAACATCTTTGAACGTTTTTTTTTCTTTCTCGTTATTTTTACTTTTTCCATTAGAGAACGCTATTTATTTATTTTCCATCAATCGTGTTGTAATATTATTTATTTATTTATTTATTTATTTATTTAGTCGTTGTTATTATTTGTCTTACTCATTTTTACTATTCGTCGTACTTATTATTTTCTTTGGACATTCGTTCTATCGTCATCTTTTTAATTATTTGTTTGATCATCGTCAACTATTTTCCACCATTTCTATTAATATTATTATTATTTTATTAATTTTATTTTTTTATTATTAATTCATGCCATTACCGTTTTCAATTATTTACTTTATCTATCTATCGATTTTTAATTTACTTATGGTATTATATTGTCACTCCCATTTATTATTTATTTATTATTTTAATTTTTCGTATATAATTATTATTATTTTATAAATATTAGTATTAATTTATTATTATTATTATTATTATTATTATTATTGTTTTCGTTATTTTCTTGGCTGTGGTGTTGAGCTACGAAAAATCTAATTAATTATTCATGACGTCGAAAGTTTCGAAGCTTTCCACTTAGATCTCGTTTCGTCTCTCGAACAAACATTTTCCCCCTTCTTCGTTCCGTTCTTCTTTTATTCCCGAATGGAAAACTAATAAAGTCCATTGAATTTCTCCGAGACGAACGAAGATCGCTATTGTGTGAAAGGGACAAATACTGTAAATTTTGTTCGAGAACTCGTGGAAGATGAGGTAGGACGGAAAGCGGGATGGGGGATGGCAAAGAGGGATGGTGGTGGGAAAAAGAGAAATTTCCAGAGATCTGAAGATTATTTCAAACGGTACCTCGTTTTTTTTTTTTGAAGCTCTCGCTCTCGTACAAAAGATCGATCTCTGAAAAACTCTTCTACCCGGAAACCTCTCCCCGTTCATCGAAATAACGTCAGAAATAAAGGACAACTGAAAAAAAAACAGGAATTAATTAACTCGAGATGAGAAAATTGAGAGTTCGTTCGATAATAGAACTGGATACGAGAGATGGAAAAAAATAACGAGAAAAGAGGAACCAACAAAAAAAAAAATTAAAATCAAGGTGATATCAAGATTAAAGACTGAAAATATAAAAATGAACAATTTTAAATATTTTTCGATGTGAAAACGAAGCACTCGATAAATATAAAAGATTAACTTTATATTTAAAAATAAATAGTAAATGTGGGAACAAAATAAAAACTACGAAATGTAGTTACCGAGGAAATGAGAAATAAAATAAACAAATAGTTGGATATGAAACAAAGTAAGGAAGTAAAGTGCACGATAAAAAGGAACGACGTTGATCGTTCGAATTCAACGAAAATGTATTTTTTCCCCTCAAAGTTTGATCCCCCAAACGTTTTCACTTATCACCAACTTGTTTTGAAAATCGAAAGAATAGTTGGATAAAAAACCATTAATTATAGTTATTAAAAAAACACACACACAATTTTGTAAATACGAGAAGAATGAGAAATTAAATTATTATTTTATAAAAGATTAGATGAAATATCATTTTTTGTAATGACATATGGTTGCATTTTAACGAAACTTCAATGAGGCAAAAAAAGAAAAATCATTAAAATCGTTGAAAAAAACTACCTAATTTAGCTAGAAAGAGAGAAAGAGAGAGAGAGAGAGAGAGAGAGAGAATGGAAAAAAAGAATTATCAATCGATCGTCATCACGGCCCAATAATTGGCACTCTGCGCGACAGCTGGGGTCTCCCTCCCTCAACGGGGGACCCTCAAACAAAAACTACTCAACCGCGATAGCCACGCGCCCCTTTGATAATCCTAGCTCGCACTCGGTATCCTCGAACGCCCCCCCCCCTTCTCTCGCTTCTCTTTTCCGCGATATCGCATCCGTCGGAACGATCTCTCGCTATCGCAATACAAACTTGCCGGGTGATAGTTGGTCTGAAAAATGGTCCCTCTCGACGCGAGGGCTAAAAGCGGGGTGTTGGGGAGCGAATTATCAAAGGGGATGATTGTCACTAGGACTACGTATCCGAAGGCTCGCTATATATGAACCTCCGCGGTCGCGACTCATCGCTAGTCATATACATCGCGGATCCCAGCGCGTTCCTCTTTCCGTATAAAAAAAAAAAAAAAAGACAAAACAAAGTCATCGAACGGACACCGGATCGCTCGTCTCGGATTTTCGAAAGGTATTTGCCCGCGTGTCGTGTCGATCCAACGAATTACTGAATAAAAAGAGAGCGGAAAAAAAACAAACGGTTTTTCCGGTAAAATAAAAATAACGAATCGGGATTTCGCAACGTTTCGCGACCGCGTCGTGTTTTTTTTTTGAACGAATAATTGAGAATTCGTGACGAACGTTCAGAAATACGCATCGAGAATGTTTATTTCGAGCGGAAGTGTACGCGTGTTCGGAAATTAATGAAACATTAGGTGTATTAGAAAGAAGTCCATTATTTTTCTGCTAGATGGCTTTAGTTGTTCGTATCTCGCACCGTATAGTACGATCGGGTTACGCTAGATGGTGTTAGTTAAGATTTCGCCCTGACCAAATTTTCCCAACAGTTTTGTGATTGGTTGACTTTTTATTCGAAATTCGGAAGAGCTCGTAGAGAAATAATCATACCTTTTTATCCCGTTCCCACGGAATAATCACCGTTTCTTTTTGCCCAGTAATTGTTCAATTTTTACTTCATTTCTACCTGTAAATTTTGCCCGGTTGGCAACTCTGGACAATTGTTAAAAATTGTACGCAATTTTCTACTTGAAACACCGGTGTGTCGATAAGACAACGAAAACGAAAATGGCCTCGTTCCGTCCCTAATCGCCACGCATTATTGTTATCCAGGAGCAATAGCGGTACACACTTTTTTTTGTAAGAAAATGCCCGATGTCGCACTTATCAAGAACTTATTTTGCAATTTAATTGGCCGTTTGCGTAATGGCGAAAAAGTGCAATTTTTCCAACGGTCCGTTAAAAACACCAATAATGCTTATTATCTAATTATAGATAAAATACACATAAATAATTGTAACATATAATAATAATAATGGTAATCATAATCCCACAATAATAAGAATAATAACAACCTAAACAACAAATAATTTTTTTATTGTGAAAGAATATATTAAAATAATAATAATAATTCGTTGTATGGGTTAGCGCGCTATCGCCAAAACGATTGAACACTCACCCGCCAATTATCCTCGAACTAACCGCCCCCGCGACGACGATACGACGCGAATACGTAACTCGCCCGAAAACCCATCGACCCACGATCTCAATTTTCTTCTTTCTATTTTACGTGTTTTTGGTCTTTTTCTCATTTATTTTTATTACGTTACACGGAACACAAGTCGATACCTAACCTCGACGCGTGCCGTGGCTTTCCTCACCTGCGACCAGCGCCCGCAGAACGGGCGACAACATGGGGGCCGATAAAACATGTTCTCGCTACTCCCGTTAACGAACGAGAGCGCTTGTCGCGCCTAACCGACCGGGCCATAAAGGAGGGGAGGATCGAGAAAACCCTGAACACGATTTAAACAACGACGCTTGAAGCGATACCATTGGAATAATCGTTCGGAGGTTTTTTATGTCATCAAAATGACATTAAAAATGTCACTTCTTGATTATTGACTTTTTGACACTTATGACACTTATTTCATAAGCGTCAATATTCGGAGGGAAATTATATTATTTTTTTTAACTACCGAAGACGTTAAATACGGCGAGAAAAACGTTTCTTGAGACTAAATCGAGGTTATAACCAATTAGTTCGTCAAATTTCAATCAAATCCGTTCTCTGGATGTCCCGTCGTATCAATAACGGGTTTAAAGTTTTCCTAGAAGTTCAAGCGTTCCAATCGCAAGTTCACCTTGCTATTCCTGCAGCGTTCGACCCTCCTCGTAAATACGATTCGCCTCGAACGATTTTTCGTAATTTCCCCAGTAACCTAACCCCTCGACAAGAAACGAGATAAAAAAAATAAACGCACTAGTTACCCTCATTACATTATTCATGAGCGAGAACTCTGCGTCGTTCATGCGCTACGCTAGACAACGCTTTTATAACCTACGTTACAACGCAGTCCTACTATTAGAAACGTGAACTTTTTCCTCGATGTTTATTTCGGGACTCCTTATTCGTTGCGTAAACATTACGCGAATCAACCGTCGATCCCAATCCTAGTTCCAGGCTGTTTCTCATCCTCTTCGACAGATGTCGCCGCTATCGAAAGCCAAAAAGAAAAAAATGTTTTTCCTCCTCTCCGCAACGCTTTTTCACGGTTCAATTTCATTATCACCTTTCCAATGTTTTTTTCGTGGTCTCACGTGTACACCACCGAACTGACGATTTCGCACGAAAGTGAACCGCTATCGCCTCGTCTCTGCCACTCCCGGAAATGCTCGCCAACCTCCCCCTCCTCCGGCCCGCGACGAGCAGTTCCACTTTTCCGCGTATTTGCACTTTGTAAACTCGCGCAGGATCAGGCGAGAGCACGTGTGCGCCCCCCACCACCGAACTCGCCGCGGCAGCGACCGATCCGAGGTACGAAGCGCGCATGCGCGCGCGAATCGTCTTTTCGTGCGGCAGCTCGCGGGCCAGTCCCATCGAGAACCGCCACACGCCGTGAGCGCTCTTGACACGACGTACAGTCGCGCCTCGCCGAGCGCACGATTCGCATCGTTTTTACGGCACTCCCCGCTCCAAGTTTTTCCGCGTATTCGCGGGGACTCGAACGCGACCTATTCGTGGTCGGGACGTTCCTGCTTGATTGATTTGATAAATTTGGGGGAAAAAAAGATCCACCGCCAACGCTCGCCGGAGGGAAGCGGACGAGGAAAGGAAGAACACGAACCGGAAACCGGGAAAGATTGCGAACGCGTATCGACGAACGTAAGCGAAAAAGAGATAATTCAAAATTTAGAGAAATTGCGTAATATTGATAATTCGGTGTTTGAGGTCCTTCGTCAACCGGAAACAGTTTAACAGGATATTCGCGGTTTTCCTTTTTAAACTTGGAACTTGGTGGCAGTTTGAATTTTTAGTGATTTCATTCTATAAAAATTTTTTTATTATAATAATTATTATTGCTAATAATAATTATTATAATAAAAATCTATTATTAAAAATAATAATTATTATTAATGTATTTAATGTTATTATACACGATATCATCGTTATTATTGTAATTATTACTAAATAGCATCGAAATATTTTCCGCTGATCCTCATTCCCGGTCTACGAAGTTAAAATCCTGTAGAAAAATAATTCTCGTCCATTTCGCGGAAAAATCGTTCGCTCACGTTTCTGTTCGTTCTTTCAGTCCGTTTCTTCTTTCGGTCTTTTTCATTCGTAAATTTGACTCTCTTCATATCCAAATTTGTCTCGGATACGATAATGTTCTTTTCACGTACAAAGGACACGAAAATACGAAAATATTTCAGGCGATCGATCTCCGGGTATGACTATGCACTTCCGGTAATCTTGTTAATCTCTATGCGGCGAACGTTTCCTGGCTTGAAGGATTCTTATCGGTGTCGTTTCGTTCCCCTTGCCGCCTCGTTCGCGAGCACACGTCGTCGGCTATTCCAATAGCGGTGGGCTCGCGACGAGAACGATCTTATCGATCGATTGCAGTTCGATGGATAATCGGCCGCGTCGGTGATCGTGCGTGCGATTGCACGATGGAAAAAAAAGAGGAAAAAGTAAAACGACCGACCGAGTGACTTACGATCAGCAAGGATCGCGTCATCCGTCGTCTTTAAAAAGTTTTTCTTTTCTTTTTTTTTTATTAACAAGCACTCGTGCGGACGCTTTGGCGTGTTCCGTTTGAAGAGTCCTGCGCGAACGCCGCACATCCAGGAGCCCGAACAAACCCAAACAAGTGCCGGCTGGTTGATTCGAGAACTTTAAGGTCGACTCTTACGTAATCACTAACCCAAACAAACCCAAACAAACTTGGACTTTCAACGCCGCGAAACTTGAGAATATTAAAGCGAATCGATTTTTCTTCTTCGTTCAACGCTGATTTTGAAGACACTGGGCCTAATCAATTTCATAACCCAAATAAACCCAAACAAACATTCAGCTTCCTTCCCCAGGATTCCAGCGAACCGATTTTTACCATCGTACTCATTCAACAGTGATTTTGAGGACATGGAGGTTTAAACTAATTAATACCCGAGTTTTTTTTCACTATTCGTCAGTGAAGTGTTATTTTGAGGACCCTTAAGATGAAAATTCATTAATAACCAGATTACCTTCGTACTCATTCAAGAGTGATTTTGAGGACGTTCGGGTTAACCTCAATTAATAATCGGAATTTCACCTTCATATTCTTTCAAGAGTGATTTTGAGGACGTTCAGGTTAAACTCAATTAATAATCGGAATTTCACATTCATATTCATTCAAGAGTGATTTTGAGGACATTGAGGTTAAACTCAATTAATAATCGGAATTTCACCTTCATATTCATTAAAGAGTGATTTCGAGGACATTGAGGTTAAACTTAATCAATAATCGAAATTTCACATTTATTCAAGAGTGATTTTGAGGACACGGGGGTTAAAAAAATGTAAACCCGATACAAGCCCAAACATCGAGTGCCCGCACGGCCCGCGAGCGACTCGAGTTTCGCACCGAGCAAACCCAAACAAGACGACCGTTTGATCCGTCCATTGGTGCGTTCGAGGACACTCGGTGGGGGGAAATACGCCACGAACGTTCATCATAAATCCGGCCGAGGCGCGAGGTAGCGAAAGAAACGGAAATAAAAAAAAAGGGATTGGTCGCGCGCGGAGGTGACCCGCGATAAGGCCCGATCGAGGGGCCCCGACGGATACAAAAGGGCACAATTTCTTCGACTCTCGTACACGTCCGCCATCTTATTTCCGAGAACTCGATATCGATCGCTCGCTCGCTCGGCCGCCCGCTCGCTGGTTAACGCCAAGCGTTTTTGCCTTTTTCCAACGGCCTTTTTTCTCCAACCTCGAGCTTTATCTTCGAGTCGTTCTCAACGTTCAATCCTTATCGCGTTTCTGTGTTGCGTTTCAATGTAGGACGCGAGACGGAACGACGTTTCACCGCCAGGTGTCGCTGCAGCCACGAAACTTTCAATCGTTGGCGACGGTAGCGCCGCGCCTGCGCTCTCGAATTGTTTTTTCAAAAACTCCAACACCGTTGTTCCTCGTTCATAATTCAAGGGAAACGGCTTAACCGGAATGTTCAGTAATGTCTACTAAAAAAAAAACGATTAAACCCCGGAATATCGCATCCTCGAATAAAAAGGCTAAATTCGGTTAATCGATTTTACCTTGGAGATACAACGGATATTTTCGTCCAAACTGTTCCGATCCCTTAAGGAACGAATTTCCTAAAATCGTGCGTCAACGAGTCACCGTATCGCCGAAGAAACGCGCTGACCATCTTAAACCTAATCAATTTCGGTTACCGGCTCGACAACGAGGATATTCGTTTCGATCCGCCATTTTAACAATCTCATGCCCGCGCTTTTCCAAGCGAAATTCGTCTTTTTTTTCTCTTCTCTTTTTTTTCAATCCTCCGGAACACGCACGCTCGCGCGAAGGATTGCTATTTGACCTTGGAGGTTATGCAACTCGGCGCCACAGTGACGAACCGATTCGTCGATTCACCCCCTTCCCCTTGTATTTTCATCGTCCGATCGTTTCGCGTTCTCGCGTGCCGATTCTCCGCTTTTCGCGAGTCCTATTTTTATCGACTACCTTACCGACGGTCGGTAACAAAATCGTCCCGGAATCTCCGAAAACGAAAGGATTTCCGAGGCCTTCCTGTTCTCCTATGTTTTTTTCGGTATATTTTGTATTCGTTCGGGCGACGCGTCCTCGCACCGTGACTCGTGTCGGTGGACTTGTTACGCGGAGGTAATTAAGGCGATCCTTGGACTACGACCCGCCGAGTCAACTACGAGCACGCGCGCCGGACGCACAAAGAAGATCGAGGTCCCGCGCTCGTGCGGCGCGCTCCCGTACTCCCTAATGAAAACTCGCGGACAAAGCTGAACTTCGATTTATCGAACACCGATCAGCTAGTTTTGGCTTTTCGTAACCGAACTGACCCAAACAAACCCAAATTTCTTTATTAACAAATATATTAATAAATAAATAAATGGAGAAACAGATAAATAAACAATCCATTAATCACCAAACCCAAACAAATATATCGACAAATAAATAAATAAATGAATAAATAGATGAATAAATAATCCATTAATCACCAAACCCAAACAAATATATCGACAAATAAATAAACAAATAAATAAATACATAAATAAACAATCCTTTTATCACTAAAACCCAAACAAACCTAAACAATCCACTAATCACTGAAACAATTCGTTTAAGATGAATTAACAAAATTGAACTTCGCACCGAGCCATCGTTTTCTCGTAACGATTCTTGTCGATTTTTTTCGTTCACCGAATAATCATTTTTATGACTTTTTTTTTTATTTCCATGAATAGACGTGAAATGTGGACTAAATCAATGAAAAAACGAAACTCCGATTTTTTTCTTGACTCGTTTGTATTTTCGATCTCGAAACAAAATAGATTTACCGAATTCAGGCTGTCAGGAAAACAGAATAATTTTTTTATAGCAAAAAAAAAAAATTTCGAAATAGAGATTATAAAATTCATTTATTTCGAGATTTTCTCTTCTGATATTCCATCGAGTTTTGCTCTCGCGAATCGTTCCGTATTCCGAGTAAATTTAATAGTGGCTTTTATCACTATTAAAAATAGTGATAGAGCCCACTATTATTGCTATACGCTCGTACCTCGTCTCGAGCAAAAAATCGAATACCATGAATATCCATTTTTTTTTTCGACGTGCAATCGTCCCGAGTCGTTGCATAGAAGATGTCGTTTTTTTTTTTTTCCTCGTGTCGTGCGTTATCACGAAGGGGGGGATTGCCGCGCGTTCTATCGGGAATAAGAATGAGGAGAGAGGCAAATGATTTTTCGTCCTGACGGCAAAAGTCTCGTTGCGCAATCGCCACTGCCTTATTCACGTGTCATGGGTCTTGGATATTTCGCTCTCACCCCCCTCTCCTCTCTTCGTCCTTACTTCCCCCTCTATTTTTTAAAAACACTTTTTTGTTATCGACATTCGATATTACCGGGTTATGTAAGCTTTATCGCAGATCCGACAAAAGACCCCAGAGACAAAGAAATCATAGAAAAAAAAATCGACAAAAAAATAAAGATACGAACAAAAACATTTGCCGAAGCGAATCGAAAACAAAAAATTGTCGGGTAAAACGAGTCGAACAAATATTTACGGAAAAAACGAAAAGTAGAAAAAAAAACAAACGATGGTGAAAAAGACATTCACAAAAAATATGCACAAATTTGAAAAATCAAGGAAAACAAATTGTCCAAATGAAAATATCCAAAAATATAACTTGCAGAAAACTAAAATTCAAAAAAATCAACAAAAAATACCGATACCAAAAATTCGCAAAAAATAATTTACCGAAATAAATCGACGATAAAATTTCCAAAATAAAAATTTCCAAAAATATATATGCAGGAAAACCAATCTCAAAAAAAAAAATCAATAAAAATTACGGAAACAAAAATTTTCCAAAAAAAGGATTGGCAGGAATAAATTGGAAAATATATATATAATTCATATTTTCGATTGTACATCAACGACTGCCCAACAAATCGGACAATCCGGACTCGTTTGAATTTCGTCCACGGTACATTGTCCAATGTCCACACGAGTTATACTCCTGACCTTTTTTTCTTCTCTCTCTCTCTCTCTCTCCCCCCCTCGTACTCTTCCAATAATTCTTTGCCTTCCTCGAGTTTCGGGCCATCGTGTCTTCGGCTGAGTCAGAGTTCTCCGTATTTTTTTCTGGTAAACGATACGTGCCTCGGCGTACACTCTAAACCCTTAATCAGCAGAAACACTGCGGGGATAACTAATGTTTCATCTCGCGATGTCTCGTAGAAGCTCGTTGGATTTGCCTTGACGTCCGGCGATGGCTGGGGGGGGTGTCCACGCTCTCGCGATAAAAAAAATAGAGTGACAGTTCGCACGGTCGTTTTTCTTTTCGTCCACTCTCGATCGTCGCAACAATTGGATCGACGCATTTTCGAACCATTTTTTATTACTTCCTTTTCCCAACGAATTCACCGTAACAAAGCTTTTTTTTTTTTACTAGATCGCGTCGTTTCAGTTATTTATTTATAAAAATCTTTTTTTTTATCGTTTGATTGCAAGATGAAGCTGACAAAAACATTGCTCGGGTTTTTAAGTTATTTGAATTTGTTAAAAGGGTTGCCATAATTTTTTGGATTATTTAATCATCAATTTTAATTCAGTATTGTATCAATGACAGTTATTTATGTTATATAGTTGTTATATTCAGGGTTATAAATTTCAATATTGAAACTTAAAATTAAATAATAAATATTAAATGAAATATTTAATATTCAATTTTTACTAATAAGAAAAATATTGTTCGTTTAGATTTGTCATAATTTTACAACTTGACAATTACATTTAAATTTAAATATTGATTATTGGCATTGAATACAAAAAGTTCAATAATATTTAATCGAATATTTAATATTTCATTTAAAAAATACATATACGTATTGTCCGTTTGAATTTTTCATAATATTTTTTTCCCCAACGATAACCTTCGGATTTACATATTGAAAATAAAAATGAAATATGAAATATTCAATAATATTGAAAAAAAAGAATCGATAAAATATTAAATATTAAATAAAACGAAAAACGTTGTTCGTTTGGATTCTTCATATGTTTCAAATTAAAAAAAAAAAAAAACGATCTTTTTGCACGTGGAATCTCGGTAGAGATGAAAAAAATAGTTGGTCGATTGGGCACTCGAGCGTCGAGGCCTCCGCGGCTCTTGGCTCGCTCATTTTTTGCACGAACGACCCCGATAAATGCATCGTCACACGTACACACGCTTACGCATTAATATTGCCTTTGCGAACTTTATTCCGTTTACGAGTTCGTTTGCATATGAATCGCCCGCCGAAAACCTCGCGAGGGATCGCGCAACGTTTCTACCTTATTCCCGTACCTCCACAAATATGGCGATAATTTATTACGAATTTTTAACGTCACGGAGTTTGCTGTTGCAGCTCGTGCTCTCCCCCCCCCTCCCCTCTTTTTCTTTTTTTTTTCTCGCCGTTACGTCACTCGTCACCGTGCGCCTATCACGACGGACATTCGTCGAGGATGACTCGTCCGACACGTATCGTCTCCTTTCAATTCAGTTGTTATTATTATTTTCATATTTTCTCTATTGTTCATTTTTATTATCAATATCCTCATTAATATTCTTACTCGAAAGTGTGCCAAGCATTCGAACGAACAAACAAAAAAATCAAACACGAATTCCTCCAGAACGACGACCACCCAAAACATCGTTTATCGAAATTCAAGCATTTCCAAAGAAACGCCGAACGGAGATTCCGAAGAATTAAAAGACGGTTTTTTTTTTTTTGTCTTTCGAATGAATAGGAATACGTTTCGGTCGCGGCACACCGGAAACGAAAAAAGTCTACAAAATAAAAACTTAAAATCTAAAAGATCTTTAATTTCAAAAACTCAAATTTAAGATCCAAAATTTGCAAGTCTGAAATAAAAATGGAAAATTAAAAAAATGTAAAATCTTAGAAAATCAGAATCTTTACAAAAAATATATATAAAATTGAGACAGCATCGTGAAAACGTGAAAAATCAAAATTCAAACGCGACTCTCGAAAAGAGTTACTAAAAAAAGAGACGTGTAACTTTTTTTTTTTTTTTTTTTCAGATTCGAGTGGGTTCGGGTTGCGAGTAAATTTTTAGAAATTCTTTTAGCCGGTAGCTCGACCCCTTAATATTAATTTCCAGCGACGAGTACACCTCGAGATTTCGCGCTAGCGCTCGGTCATTTGTTTATTGCCGAACGATAAGAGGGATAAAAAAAAAAAGTGGCGCGGCGAGCAGAGGCGCGCGCAGACGCGCACGGACAGGCGAGAAGAAAAATATCGTACGTGGATGCGCGAGCGCGAGAGTTCCTCTCGGATATACTCGTGAGCCTCGTCTTCCTCTCCTTTCTTCTCGTTCTCCTTACCGGCGATCGTCCTTCGTATTACATTGCACGTTTGTATTGCACATTCCTCGTGTGTACCTATATTATTGACACGTTTGATTTACGAGGCCAGCCAATCCTTCGCCAACCTCGATCCTTACCAGCAAACCCAAACAAACCCAAACAAACACGCGTCGGACGTTCATAGACGTCTTCGTTTCAATTTCGAATTTTTTGCGGTAATCTGACTCCTTAAATTGAAGCCAAAGTAAATTAGATCTCTAATCCCTCAATAATGTGAGTTCGGGTTTGTTTGGGTTTACGAAATTTTCACGCTGATGTAACCCAAACAAACCCAAATAAAATATCTCGCTTTTTCCGTTTGGATTTGTTTGGGTTTTCAAAATTTTCACGCTTATGTAACCCAAACAAACCCAAATAAAATATCTCGCTTTTTCCGTTTGGATTTGTTTGGGTTTTCAAATTTTCACGATTATATAACCCAAACAAACCCAAATAAAATATCTCGCTTTTTCCGTTTCCATTTGTTTGGGTTCTCAAAATTTCCACGCCGATATAACCCAAACAAACCCAAATAAAATATCTCGCTTTTTCCGTTTGGATTTGTTTGGGTTTTCAAAACTTTCACGCTTATATAACCCAAACAAACCCAAATAAAATATCTCGCTTTTTCCGTTTGGGTTTGTTTGGGTTTTCAAAATTTCCACGTTGATATAACCCAAACAAACCCAAATAAAATATCACGCTTTTTCCATTTCCATTTGTTTGGGTTCTCAAAATTTCCACGCCGATATAACCCAAACAAACCCAAATAAAATGTCACGCTTTTTCCGTTTGGATTTGTTTGGGTTTTCAAAACTTTCACGCTTATGTAACCCAAACAAACCCAAATAAAATATCTCGCTTTTTCCGTTTCCATTTGTTTGGGTTTTCAAATTTTCACGATTATATAACCCAAACAAACCCAAATAAAATATCACGCTTTTTCCGTTTCCATTTGTTTGGGTTTTCAAAAGTTTCACGCTGATATAACCCAAACAAACCCAAATAAAATATCTTCATTTTTCCGTTTGGATTCAATCGCGTCCGTTTAGGTTTTTTTGGTTGTGCTTGGGTTTCCTTTCGACGTAACGAAATGTCCACATTAGTCGAACCCCTTAAACACGGCGCGTAATAAGCGCTCGTATATTGAAACGTATATGTCTGTACGCGAGGCTAGTCGCGTTCTCGTATCGGTGCCGGTTAAAACGGCCGTTTTATCCATACGTCCTAATATTATCTCTCTCCCTCTCTCTCTCTCCGGTCTTAACTCACCGAGGCGAACACTTTTATCCTTTTTTTTTCCTGCACTTTTGTTGATAATCCTTATCACTATCGTGCGCGGCTGACGCATTCCGTTTGTGCCTCAGGTGTACGTACGTATATCCATCATTCCCGTGTACCTGCGAGGGCTCCCTCGAACAAAAATTGCTTGAGAAATTACTACGAAATCCCATTCGTCAGAACGTTCGTTTTTTTTTTCTTCTTTTTTTTTTTTCGTCGCCGGAAATATATTGTTTTTTTTTCTCGGTTTTTTTTTAACGAGGACGTCGATTCCAGGTAAAGAACGAAAAGTCGACTTTCTTCTTTTTTATCTTCCGGCAAGAAAAGGAACGGCGAACACTTGGCCCAGCGCTAATCGCGCGTGTACTTTGCATTAGTCATTTTGATGAACGTGTTCGCGACCACGAAAGACCGTACGAGCCGTTCTACTCGGAGTATCATTCGTCCTGATCCTTTGGAATTTTTGTCTCCGTATATGCCCTTTGATGCAACTGCTTTTCTCTCAACCGTTATCACGAAAAGAACGATTTTCTGGGAAGTGGAGGGGGATTTTTATATTGTTTTTTTTATTATCGAATTATTGTTGATTCGTTGACAATTTTTTTCACGATTCTGTCTCTTTTTTTTTTAATTACGTCGAATATAACTTCATCTATGTTTTTTCCTTTTCATTTTTTATTATCATTGCATTACAAAAAATAATTTCTGATTTGAAAAATATAAAACATTTTTTTTTTGCATTTTACTATTTTTTTTCTCATTTTACTTCGCGACATATTTTTACGTTTGTGAAATCGAACTTTTTTTTCGTAGTTTTTTCGATACGAGTGTATAATCGTATTTGATGTTTTTTTTTTTTAATATCGAACGATACAGCTCACGAGTATGGTCGAAAGCTTCCGCGACACCGAATGGAAAAATGTCGCTATTCACGGACACGTTAATATTCGCTGGATGAACAATGCCGCTATGACTCGTTCCGACATATTTTATCCGTCCGTACATACGCGGTTCTCCGCGCGACAAACGCTCCTTCGTTACACGCTTTTGTATCCATCGTTCTGTTCTTCTTCGTACGAGTAACGTCTTTCCTTCGAGGAACGATCTTTCGAGCCCGAATTTAGATCGATCTTTTCTTCCATATTCTCCCTCCTGATTTTCCATGAAAATTGCCGCGAAATAATTATAAACAATCGAACGTTTATTTTCAATTTTCCTTTTCTTTTTTTAAAGCAAGCCCAAACTCGAATTTGATGAATTTCCTTTTTTTTCGAGTAAGCCTAAACTCCAATTTCCATGAATTCGAGTTTCCACAAATTCGAGTTTCCATAAATTCGAATTTCCATAAATTCGAGTTTCCATAAATTCGAGTTTCCATAAATTCGAATTTCCATAAATTCGAGTTTCCATAAATTTGAATTTCTATGAATTCGAGTTTTCCATAAATTCGAGTCTCCATACATTCGAATTTCCATAAATTCGAGTTTCCATAAATTTGAATTTCCATGAATTCTAATTTCCTTGAATTCTTCAAATTTCCATAAATTCGAGTTTCCATAAATTTGAATTTCCATGAATTCGAGTTTTCCATAAATTCCATGAATTCGAGTTTTCCATAAATTCTAATTTCCTTGAATTCTTCAAATTTCCATAAATTTGAATTTCCATGAATTCGAGTTTTCCATAAATTCTAATATCCTCGAATTCTTCAAATTTCCATAAATTCGAGTTTCCATAAATTTGAATTTCCATGAATTCGAGTTTTCCATAAATTCTAATATCCTCGAATTCTTCAAATTTCCATAAATTCGAATTTCCATCAATTTAAATTTCCATAAATTCTCTAAACATCATTAAACTCTAGTATGGCCTACTCGGACGATCGATCCGAAAAATCGTCGCGTCCCCAATCTTCGTATACCTATCGACTCGCGGGAGTTTCGACCGAGTGACTTATTCCTCGCTTATCCGTTTGATAAACGAGCAATCGGTCGAGGAGGTGGTACGATGGCCCGCGTCATATATGCAAACGCAGCTCTGTCGTCCGACGCACTCTTTGTCCCTCCTTCTCCCTCTCTCTCTCTCTCTTATTCTCTTTCCTCGTATGTATAGCGAATAGTGCCGTGCAAAATGGACTTCCTTTCCCACGTTCGCTATCGCGGTCCTCGCGCTTATTACGCGAACTCGTAACGGGCTCGGGAGGATTTCCCCCCCCCCTCCTTTCCGAGAATGGAAGGGGCCCGCCGTTCCGCGGGGGGGTCGCCTCTGTCGCGCACGTGAGGCCGATTACTGCGCACCGGACACTTCCCTCTTTCCTTGACGGCGGGACGAGGGGAGGGGGGGGGGGGGGGGGGG
>JAPYZI010002023.1:0-57656 GCA_030523105.1 Ophioninae sp. A BG-2022a | reverse complement strand
GGGTGGACGCACATCGGGAGTCGACGTAGGCAACGCGGTAGATCATTTCGGCGCCGAGAAGTCTGGTACGATCGAGCTGCAGGCGGGACGAAAGATAGAGAAAGAGAGACACTTCGGGAACGAGAGGGGGGGGGGGAGGATAGCGAAGGCAGGAAAGGCGATGAACGAGGCTAGTGAGAATAAGAAGCGAAGCGTGGTCCTGGCGAGGGAGAGAGGCTCGTCTCTGGTTACGCGACCATTTGGGGCGCCAACCGGGCTCGGTCGACCGAAGAGGGGAAAAACCAGCTCGGACCCCGGGGGGACCTGCGGCGGGGGCGACAAAAAAAAGAGAGGGACGAATGCCTACCGGGAAAAGGACAGAGAGGAACTCCGCGCGTGTATACTAACTGTAAGATATTTCGTAGTCCAGCGAGAGAACAGTAGGGCTAGTTTTTATCCTAGATACTCGGTGGGGTTGAGTATATCGAGGGCCTCGGGGCAGCGACATTCCAGCGCGATCGGAGGAAAGCTCCATCAACGGTAGAGATCGAGGGACGGCGAGAGAGAGAGAGAGAGAGAGAGAGAGAGAGAGAGAGAGAGAGAGGGGGGGCGATCTTTATTGTACGCTCTGGGACAAATCCCCTCGAGCTTACAGTTACCATACATGGTTTCAGAGTTGAAACAAACGAAAGAAGAAAAAAAAATGTACAATGAACGACACCAGCGGAGATAATTTCGCAAGATCAGGATTATGTGTCGACCTACCTCCGGCTCGCATCTGCGTCTTCGTTCATCTCGATGAAAATCGATTTTAGGGTCACAGGGCCTTGCCGCGAGCGACCGGAAAAAACCCGTTTTCGGAAAGTTTTGTAAGCACGATACGACACGATCGGGGAAAAGTAGAAAATTGATGGAAACCGTTGAAGATCCAACGTCGAGCTTTCTTGTGAAGACTAGAGATAGCGATCTGTTTTTTTTTTTTTTTCGTATAAAAATCGCGAATTCGACTCGGAGGATATAGCAAAGGGCGGGAAGGAGTAGGGACAGTTTATTCTCGAAAACAAAGAATGGGCGGAAAGACGGTACAATTTTGTAGAACAGCGTAACTTCAATTAAAAAAAAAATAGACATAAAGGCTGAGACAGCGAGAGAATGGAAGATTGAAAATAAAAAATGGCGGATGCCACGAATGTAGGTCCTTGACGTATCGCTGTGGGCCCCGGTGTCGCGTTTGCTGTTTTTTTAGTTTTACATACGTGTGTATCTCTCGCTTTCTCCCTCCGTCTTCTTAACGTTTCTTCCTCGATGCTCTTCCATCAAGCGATTCCTCGTATATGTAATCAAGCCCACTCCCCTCTTACCTCCATCGTCGGAGACTTCTCATTCGCGTGTCGTTGAATGCTCTGCCATTATTCCATCTATCTCGCTCTTATCTCCTTTTTTTCCAGCGTTATCGTTCTTCTCGCTGCTGGACGCTGAAAGTCTCTCGTGTGTGTCGCGGTCGCGGGAATCGTTCCGTCTCGCTCTTCCTCCCTTTTCACTCCGCGGTATCCATCTTTGTTAGGCGAGCAGCGCATTCTCGCTCGACGGGGTCTCCGTTCGTATGGAGAGATATTCCCCTCTTGCCCCCGCGCGGTCCGCCAAGACCCCACGGTATCCGAACGAACGGTGGTGCGCGCGCGGCCAGGCCGACCGAGCTGGCGACACCCTGTCTGGCAAAACCGGCCGGCGGACAAAGGAGGGGAATCGTCCGGGCGCGACGTTGCCACGTTATTCTCCTCTCGAATGCGATAGTGCGGCGGTCGCGCGCGCGCGCGCGCGCCACCACTGCGTTCGTTCGGGTGCGAGAATCGTAAGGACGCAAGTAACTCGTCTCCGCTGTGAACGCGGCGCCATTTAGTCTCGTGGTTGGCAAGAGTGTCACGTGTGTCGCTCTCACAGTAGCGAGGCGTTGAAAGTGTGCTCGTGTGAGCTGCGCCTACCTTCGGCCCCAAGGACAAATCCGACGGTGCCAGCCATCGTGGCGACGGCGAATACCCGCCCGAGCCACCGCAGCGCTGGCGTACACACGTAGGTCGTGGAGCGAGAACGTTGCGCTCGTTGGACTCGTTTCTCTCGATCTTTTCAATCGAGATCCCGGCGAACGCGCCCGCGTTTTTTTACATACACACAAACACACACGAGCTAACCTATACACTCTGATGTCGTTGTCGTCGCCGGTTCTCGCTCTTTCGCTATATTATACTTTTCTTCTCGCATCGCGGTCACTTTTCTTTCCTTACTGAAATAAAATATGTCCAACCCGCATAGTCCCGATCCCATACGCGCGCAGCAGCTCGAACGTTTTTCGCGACTGTTTTCCGCAAAACGACACGAGAGGCGCTCGTGAAAGACGCGTTCCAATAATAATAGGACGAGGCAGCTCGAGTCGAATTCCTAGGCCCTCGCGAGTCATTTTGTTAAAACACGACGATACGCGATATTACGAGTGTGCAAGGTCCGGAAACTCGCTCGGAGAATCGGAGATGACGGGTTTGCGAGATCGGCGCCACCGTTCTATATACCCCGACAAGGCGTATATGTGTAACGAGTCGGGTCACTCGCAGTCTCTGCTTTTTTTTCCGTGTGGGTACTCGTGTGTGGGTACATTCGAGAACGCCGCGATCCTCGAACGCATGACGCAGATAATGGAGGATTCCACCGCAATGAGTCGACCGAGGTACCTCTCCTGATCACCTCCCCTTCCATTCCTACTCGCACTGACCGTCACGATGTTGTACGTGGTTTATGGAGAGGAGCAGGTGCTTCCGAGACGCTTGCCAACGTTTTTCGTTGTGTGTGCGATTCGAGATACGTCTACATGTATATGTATATATATATATATATAGAGACGTTTGCACCGATGTGGGTGTGCCTATGTGTGCACGGAACATAATAGAATGACGAAGATGAAAGACGAAAAGGCGAAATGATGGAGAGGATCGAGGATTTCTGGTTATTGTTATACCCAGTGCCGGGTACCAGCAGGTTCAACTAACCTTCATGAAAGAAGAGAGAATCCCCTTTTCTCCGCTCGGTTTTATTATTCCTCCGAGGGGAATGTTGGACCCTTGGCTAGCCCGGGCATTATAATCCCCAGGAGCCATAGCGGGAGGTTCCTTACCTTGGTTTCCTCCTAATTCGTCTATACCTTATACCCTATAAATTGTTCTTCGAAATAATAAAACTGCGGGAAAGGCGATGCAGAAAATACACTCTCGAGGAACTTTCCGCAAACTCGCCAACGAAACGTATCTCCTCGTTAGGTCTTTCGAATAGCAATGTGTCTATCTACCAACGCGATTACGGACTGTGTCGATCTATGTGTGCACACACGTTTGCAATCCTCTCTGGGTATCCGTGTGTGTGTGTGTGTGTGCGTTTGCGTACGTAGCGCGAGGCATGCTTGCGTCATTCCTGCCGGTCGCGCGGCCCGAGCTGCCTACACACATCGTCAAACGGAGAGAGAGAGGGAAAAAAAGAGTTGGGAAAGACTTGGCAACTGCGCGGGAAGCTAAACATATTAACTGTCGGCTCACGCCACAAAAACAACATGATCTCATTCCGTGGCGCATATGCGAGGAACTCTCTGCACACCCGGACTCCCCTGCGCGACTCTATGAAAACCGGGAGAAGCACGAACCAGCGAGGAGCCTGTTTTATAAATGAAATTCTCATTCAAAGCCCCTCTCGACGATAAACTTGGAAAAATTGCTTCGAGACCACTGGCTTCCATCGATGATCAAGTCAAGTGAGAATGAAAAAAAAAAAAACACACACACACACAAGCGTGAATCAGATGCTGGGAAACGACCGGTAATCGTGTTTGCAGAATTTTGGCACGCGCTCGCCACCTCAACGCCAACAAAAGAACAGACACGACACCTCGCGCTCTTCTCGTAACCTATCGATGCCTCCTCTCCTATATGAAACTACATTACAAAACCGACGTGTTTACATTATAGAATATAAACTATTAAAGTAAACATACTTTTATTCGAATAATAAAACATACGTACGTAAAAAAAAAATGTAGCGATTAAATCTAAGAAAAGCTGTAATTTTTATCGTACGAGAAAGGTCGTTCACGGCCACGCGCAAACATCCGAAAGTTATTTTCCAACGCGAGAGGATTCGCGGAAAGCATTGGCATTGAATCGACGATGGAAGAGAGTCGACGAAAACAAAGCGCCATCAGCGATTCAGGAAAAGTGTCAGGTCCGTGATATGAAATAGGATCGGAAATAAAGCTAAGCAGAATAAGCGAAAGATGTTCCAGCCGAAAGTGACTCTTGACCCGTTGGGCTTTGGCTGTCACGCACCAGCTTGTAACTCTTCTCGAGCTCACGTAGGCCAAGAGAGACTTCGTGGAACTCGTGCGCCGTTGCTCTACAGTCACACCGCGCTTTATACGCTATAAATATACTTTTTATCTTCCTATACTCGCGCAATACGTATAATAGCAAAGTCGCCAGGCCAAACGCGTCGGTGATTTCACGAGCTAAAGATAAAGCGAGAATAAAGAAGAGAAAGAAAAAGAAAAAAAAAAACGAAATAAACGATAGAAGCTTCTCGGCTCGTTAAATCAACGCGTACTCGATGTAAAGGCGATTCCGACAACAACAAAATGGCGGATCTCGTGGCTCGGTCTAGTATACTTTACACGACTGTTAAAGTGAGGAATCAAACAGCCGTATCGGGTGAGGGATGGAGAAGAGCGTCAAGGAGAATTCTACACCCGAAGGAGTCGAAAAGTCTCTGACTCGAAAGACGCGACCGCGGGGGGAGGGGAGGGGGTTAGACGATGGAGAAAATAAAAAAGAAAAAAAAAACGAAAAGTACGGTGGATGGAGAGAGGATGAAAAACGAAGACGGAGAGAGAAAGAGAGGGAGAAAGGAGCGAGCAAAAATCGAGGCTCCGCGCTGGCTAGCGAGCACGCCGCCGCTCTGGCTGCGCTGTCGAGGCAGTCAGACGATCGTGGCAGACAACATGGCGCCGAGTTGCGGTGACGGCGGCTCGGCTCACTCGATGCTGCTGCTGCTGCTGCTGCTGATGCGGGGCGAGTCTTTCAGGGAGCCCCCGTTCATGCGTGGGTTATGTGCGCAGATCGCTTCCACCGTCGTCGTCATTGGACTGGCGTGACGTTTCCCGCGCAAGCGACGGACCGCCGCGTTATCTCGTATATTCCGTGCACGTACAGATGAACGGTATACACGCTGGTGTTCTCTCGGAGCTCGGGAGAGGTAAGCGCGTCATTAACGGAAGTGAGGCCACAAGATGGCGGAGGTATTAGTAGCGAGCTCGGGCTGATCGCTGCGCCTCTCGTGCGATGAGGTGTGAAAGCGAGAGAGGAGGGCGCCTACGCGCTTCCATCGGTCTCTCTCGCTCGACCGCTCCCCTCCCAAACTTCCTTACCACCCTCTCTACCGCGCGCAGTTTGGCGTTCGGCCCGATACGCGCGGGATGGAAGAAATACGCCGCGATGTGGGCAGATAGACGACGAAAGAACCTGCGGGTGGCAGCCGAGAAAGAAAAGGCGGGAGGTAGGCCGAGCGATGGAATAACGAGCGAAAGGGAGAAGGAATTACCGACGCTTGAGAGAAGATAACGAGAGAGCTCAGCGGAAAGTCTGTGAGCGCGAAATGTGAGGGGGGGCCCCCGTAAGATTCTTCGGTGTGTCGAAGGATCGTCTCTCCCCTTGCACGTGTTCGGCTCACGGACAACGGTGTATTTTTGTATTGGTGGGTAAGGTTGGGTGGCGCGAAGAAAGAAGAATGACTGGTGGCCTGTACGTTTGATGCTCGAGCCTGCCTGAGTTTGTAGAAGAGATCGCGCGCGCGCGCGCGCACGCACACGAGGAAACCGAAGCACGAGGGTCCTCGACGTCAGCGCGAGGGGCGAGGGGATCGCGCTGCGACCGAGCCAGCGGCGCTTGGCGGAACGGACGACGAATGGTCGAGAGAGCGAGAGAGCGCGGGGCGGGGAGAGAGGACGTTGTAGAACGTGCGCTGCTGCCGAGAGCGTTCGGCTGCCGCGAGAGGGGAGTATCGTATCCGTCAAAGCGGAGGGGGAAACAGAGCTCGCCAGTGGGAAGTCGGTAGAGCTCATATATATAGATATACACGTGTATATATGCACGCACACACGCACCTGGGAAAATGCTCGCGTATCGCGTGTACGAGTCGCTGGTGGCTTCTCGCTCGATCCCCTCGAATACTTGCCACCTCTCCGACGCGTACACGAGCCCCCGACGTCGTTGTGTAGTTCTCTCAGCAGCCGTTTTGCCACGGGAAAGAAAGAGAGGGAGAATCGACGAACTGACTCTCCGTCTGTGTCGAGTCGCCCCAGCCGATGATGGTGGGGATGAAAATTAGTTACGGCATCTACCCGACAGACCTAAAAGGAACTCCGTGAGCCGCGCTCAGCCAGGCCACACACTCCGTGCAATGTTACGCGTTAAGATACCCCCGGTGCGTAGATCATAGAAGTCCCTGCCGGTCTCCCTAGATCCGAGAGGGAACGCGTACAAGAGTGGTGCCCCGGAGAAGGAACGATATATTGAGCGGTGACAGTGTGCCTTTCGTGTTTGAATTTTGTTTAATATATATAGATATATATATATATATATATATATATATATATAAATACGGATATACGCGGGAATAAGCGTATGATCGGGAAACGATAAAGTAGCGAATTCGCGATTTTTCGTGGGCTAAGAAGCGACGAATAGTGCGCCAGTTACAGCTAATGAGAGACATCGTCAATTGCAACGAGAGTGCCGCGGTTTTTCTCCACAGTGCATATGTGCGCGCTTCCCGTTCGACGCTACTCGACGTTTTTATTATTTCTTTTTTTTTTTTTTGTTTTCTTTTTATCTCTCTGACGAATGCTCGATGAGGTGAAGACCGCGGTACTCGTTCCAGTTTTTTTTTTCGAGCCCGTTCTTAGCGCCGCGATATCGCGGTAGCTCGTACTTTCCCGAGGACTCGAAATAATCGCTCGGCGCGATTGAGGTTTTTGCGTCGTCTGTGTCAATCGCGATGGCGCACGGTGTCGGTGAAGTAGTAAGCGAGCACGCGAGCGGGATGAAAGTGATCCAGAGTAACCATAATCAACAGACGAATAATCATCATGGGAGCCAACAGCAGAACACTTCTCACAGAAAAAACGTTGGGGTGATGGGAAGCCGTAGAATCTTCGCGGCGGCCTTCAAACTCAAGGTACTCGATTCATACAGGAACGACATAGATTGCCGGGGAAACCAGCGCGCCACGGCTCGAAAGTACGGCATACACAGGCGCCAGATACAAAAGTGGCTTCAATGCGAGGACAACTTGCGAAGTAGTTGCGCGGAGGGAAACTCGACTACGACGGTTACGAGCACCGGATGTTGCGACGTTCCAGTTGTTACCAGCAATGGAGTTTCAGCATCATCGATCGGTAACGATCAAGTCGAGGGCCCATCAAAAATGGACCCGGCTGCGACATCCTCGATATCCACTTTGTCAGCTCCGTTGTCGTCGTCGTCGTCGTCGTCGTCGTCATCATCATCATCATCATCATCATCATCATCATCATTGTCGGCAAACAGCAACGGTCACATCGCTAGTTGCAACGTCATCTCGCCGATTTCTCCCGGGACGCCGATAGGAGCTGCAGCGTTAGCGGGAACAGCAGCGCCGGCCTTGAACCTCAGTCTCACCAGACTGCACGGCGACGAGCAGCAGCAGCAGCAGCACCAGCAGCAGCAACAGCAGCAGCAGCACCGCCGACAGGCGGCGCCCCCACCGCATCATCATTCCGTTAGCCCCGGTACACCTATGCGCCATTCGATTAGACGCGACCCGTCGCCTCTTCAATATCTTCAGCATAATAACAACGACCATAATCACCATCACCATCATCTTCATCAACATCATTATGAAGAAGCGCCTTCGCCGCCCGTATGTTCGTCCCGCGTTCTAAACGGAAGTTACGAGAACGGCAGCCATCAAGAATCGGTCCAGCAATCGCAGAACCATCCGCGTAACACGAGACGTCAGCAAACAGACGAGGAACGTAAAATTGAGGAGCTCGGACAAGAAGTCCGGACGCGCTCGCCCGAAAGAAAGTATTCCTCGTACGTTTCGAACCGTTCGAATTACGAGCGCGATGTTTTCGAGGGATGTCTACCGCACTCCACTAATACCGACGGCTATTATCGGAATCTCGAGTCTTATCGCAAGAAGGTTGGCTACGAGAGCAACCAAGATAATAACAATGACGTCAAAGAGATCGGCCGGATCGATGAGTCTTTCACGTCGTATCGGGAGAAAAAAGTTAACGAGGCCGGAAACGTGGCTTCGTTGGAACACGCGCGAACAGCCTCGTTCCCATCTTCATCGTCATCATCGTCTTCATCATTCTCCTCCTCTCCTTCCTCCGTCATCTCCACGTCCTCCTCGTTGATGGCTCTTCACGCAACGACGATAAAGTCGGAACGCGCCAGCCCAGACTCATTGGCGTCCCCATCAGGGCCATGCGAGACACCCGGCTCGCCCGAGTCCGCGGCAACGATCCCTCGCTACCACAACGAGCAACAACATCGCTCGTCGAACCACCAGCTCACGGTTGGAACGACGTCGTGTCGGGATACTCTCGATGTGTGCACCACCAATACACCGAGATCCGAGCGAGTCGCGGTAGCCAATGCGGCGTCGGCCGCGACGGTACCGGCGGCCATAGCCGCGGTTGCCGTTCACTCGTCGAACGAGTCAACGAGGCTGCCGGCGCACGTGCACATCGGTGTCGGCTCGCAGCACCCCGAGCCTCGACTTTCCGAGAAATGGGAGAGAGAGCATCGATACGGCGATGGCGTCAAGGTGGAGTACAACGAACGGATACGAGGTACGAGGGTGGTAAAGGAGGAACGAGGGGAGATGGACGAGCCGGAGCCGACGATTGGAAGTGTCCTGGGAGCGAGTAGTCCGACCGCTTCGAAGATTACGATTATGAGGATGACCGGTGAGTTCAAACGGGAGACGTCCGAGGAAAGAGCTATTCCCGAGGATTCCAGGTACAATCGGGAATCAATTATCGGTCCAGTCTATCAAGCATTGCCACCAACTCCGGCTAGCTTGCCGCTTATTAGTTCTCCATCGTCGGGACCTATCAGCCCGAGGGATTCGATCGGAACTTACTGCGGACTTTCCAGTCCTAGAGCAGCCTCGAGTTCCGGTATATCAACGAGCAGCAGTTGCTCCGACAGTGAGATCGATCCGCTCGACTATTCCTCGTCTTCAACCAGAAACCCCATCAGCGATTTGTCCAGGAGACGATCCTTCTCGCTGAGATTCAAACTCGACGTGCTCGACGCGTTTCACAGCGATATCGGGGTGGCTGGTAATCAACGAGCCACTGCCAGAAAATTCGGCATCAATCGACGTCAGGTTCAAAAGTGGTTGGGTCAGGAGAGCGAACTCCGCGGTGAGATCGCTCTCCGCGGTGGGGATCTGCGGCAACGCTTGGGACCGATAAACGAGATCACCAACGAGGTCAACTCTTCCTCAGCCGTCGATCTGAGAACTTCCTCTAGCACGACTTCCTCCGTTTCCGGTACGAGGAGCGACGTAGAAATTGATAATTCGTCGTCGCCTCTCTACTGCTGCGACTCCGATCCCGCATCTCAAAAGTTCGCTTATTATCGGCGCGGAAGCTTGGTAGAATCGGATTTAACGTCCTCCAGAAACTGCACACTATCTTGCTGCGTCGAAAATTTCAGTGGGAACACGAGCGCTTGTTATCGCGAGACGGCTAGTCAGAGAAGATCATCTTCCGGTTATCCGGAGTCTCAAGGTAGTCTTTATTGTTACTCGCCGAGGGATTCGTCCGAGAACGAGATTATAGATGTAACAGTTTCTACGTCGCCGTTGAAGAGAGCCGCTAGTCCGCTTAATTGCTACTACTATATGCCCTGGTCGCCCAAACGTCTTTGCTCGGACAGCCTTGATAAAATACGCTCCAGTCCGATTTGCCAGGATCAGGATGTACCGCTCTGTCTCGTTAAACCCAAGGAATCCTTCGAACCACCACCGCCGACGCAAATGGAGTCCGTTACGAGCACCGTACCAACGCCACCGGTACCAATTCTCTCGTCACAACCGACGATCCCGTCTTCAACGACCAACAAGAGGGACGCCATTCTCTTCAAACCGTACTTGGACAATCCGGTGAGCAAACCCACCGAGGAGAACCAACCGAATCTTTACAACAAACATGGCGGACTTTCGCCTTCCAGTGCCCTAAACGTCAATATCAATAACAACAACAATTGCCAGGACATCTGTAATCTTAACAAGGACAGAAACGTCGTCAACCAACAGCATGATTATTCTCTCGAGCTCAGCCTCAGGCTTCCTGCATCTTGGAATCCTCGTACAACCTACGGCGAATTCCCCGAACGCCTCAGAAGCGCCTTCGTCAGATATCCGACGAGCCCCCACTATACGTGACTCCCCCGCGATTACACTCGAAAGGTACCCTCACGAAAAGAAAAAACAGTCGCGATGATTCAGTAACCTACGGACTCTTGAGAGAAACGAATCTAATATCGCGAATTCCTTCGTAATCGTTTTTCACAAAAAATCTTATCGATGCAGAAAGTGAGAGAGATAGAGGGCAGAGAAAAGAACATTGTCGACGCGAGCTGTCAGAAGCCAGGTTTAATCGCAACCTCGCGTCTCCTTCTTCACTCGAATGTCACTTTTTTCTGCTCTTTTTTTTTTTTTATTTCACCCGCGGATCGTTCCGTTGTTGCTCGCAAAACGATCTTATCGTAGCCGAGATTAACCGGAAGACCGTAGCCTTATCGTTCTCTAGGCCGTTTAGAGGTCGTCTCACTCGTCAGTCCGTTGGCTAAGATTACGAAATTTCACTGACGTACGTGCGCGTTCGTGCGAATTACGTGGCTCGATAATCTTCGCGGAGGGTAATCCGTTCTTCTTATTTTTACGATGTTTTTTTTTTTTTTTTTTGGCACGCGTGTACGTCGCGAACTCGAAACGTCGTATTTACGGTGCCGAGAATCGGTGAATCATTGAATTGCTCAAAAACAAAAAATATGCTTCCATTTCGTCTTTTAAGAAATTAAAAAGAGAGAAGAAAAAAATAATAATTAATAACGTTCGGAGTATTAGAGACTTTGCACTCGTTCGTTGAATCACACGATATCGTTACTCGTCGATTCCCATAATTACATTATCGGTCCAATTGTAAATACGTGTAAATATATTTGATAATTATTGATCCTTTTTTTTTTATCTTCGTTGAGGATTCGTCCATCGACGGGAACATTTCACGAGTCGTTGAAACATCAATTTACGAAGGTTGTTTAAAAAAAAAAAAAGTAACAGTGGCGTATTTAAAAGTCGACGGTTACACCGAGTGCCTTCTCGTTCTGTCGCTCAGAAATCATAGAATTATCACAAACAAAAATATCTATATCTATAGCCGTGTTTATTGGTAACGTTTCTTTTTCCGACTTGGGCGGTCGTGAAGGAGCTAGCGATGTTTATCTCTCTCCGCGTGATTTTTCGTTAAACGAGAATCGAGAATGATAATAAACAATAAATAATCGTTTTTTTTTTTTTATACGGAAGGAACTACGAGAGCGTGCACGATCAGTATCGATCTATATTCGATCGTAGCGATAAGGAAAAAAAAAAGCGTGCAAAGACGTTATTCGTAATTAGCCGACAAACAGCGGAAATGCTTCGATTCGACGCGTGACGAAACATCCGATCTTTTTTTCAAACAAACATAAAGAAAAAAAAAGACTACCCAATCGGAATATCGTTGAAATTTTTGTACAAAGTATACGAGAATTCAAAGCGTGATACGCCGGGCCGTTCAATAAATTCCCTTTTCATCGTTAGTGCGCCGCATCGCGCGGAGAGATAAAAATGAAAATCGCGACGAAGAAAATTACGAGGCGGCATATTCCTTTTTTTTTTGTTCACGGCTCGAAGAGTCCCGAGCTCTTTGTAGTTTGTACGAATCGTCCTCCAAAGCTAACGAAAGTATTTTTCACACCAATAAATTAACGTCCATAATAAATATCGTTTTTTTTTTTTTCACTTTCTTTTGTTCCGCTTCGGATGTGTCGCGGATCAGCGAGAAGTTCGACCCGTTCGAGATTTCGAATCTCGAAACATCGGACTCGTCTTCAAAAAAGAAATAAAAAAGACAAAAAATTCAACAATACCGTGAATGAACAAGAAATGGACGAGCTCGACACGGGTCAAGGTGGCAATGTACAATTAAAAAAAAAAAAATTGTTTTTTTTTTTGTCTTCTTTTTAATACGAAAGATTATCGCGAAATCGTTGTGAGCCATAATGAATTACATAATGCCATAAAACAATTTATATAATAGTACGTAGTGCGATGATAGAGAGAAAGAGAGAGAGAGAGAGTGAATCCTGCAAAGTCGAGTAGTTAATTCTCTCGACGTTACATCGCTCCGAGCTCGCGTGCTCGCCAGCCCACAAGAGTCTATTAACGTAGTATACGAGAGAGTTTAGTATACGACGGAGAATAAGCAATATTTTTAAACTGCATAAGAGGCGAGTCTCGTGGGCGAGCCCACCATTGTCTCTCAAGCCCAAGCATATTATATATTATTAGCATTATTAATATTATTATTATTATTATATTCAAATTATTATATGAATATTAAGAATACAGATCTATTATACACGAAACAATTAAAGAACAAAATTTATGTATACACGAGGAAAGACAACGACGTTCGTTATGTAAAACAGGTACAAGAAGCCACTGTGCACCAATCGATATACAAACGAAAAAAAAAATAATAACAAACAAGATATTACATATTTATTAGGTTGGAAAGGGGAAAAAGCGTATATTTTTCAATGCCAAGATCACGTAGATTTGACAGATACGCACTTATTGCATCTTCGAGAAGAAACGATCGGGATAACGATCTCTCGAGCTTTCCGTGCCTTAATGCCTCAAATGAAGGAATATTTGAGAGGAGTAATGTCGAACAAAAGATGAAGAAAATAAAAAAAAAAAAAAAACGTGCCTAAAAATACAATCGAGGACCGTGAGAGCCTCGCGCGAGTCTGGTGCTTTTCCTCTGTCATCAGCTGCTCAATGTGTGATAAATATTGAAGAGAGGGGAAGACCCCAGGGCGAGAAATGAAGAATTATCGTTTCGAAGGGAACAAACGAAAAATTTGAGAGAAAGAAAATTTAGTACGAAGAAAAAAAGAATACGTTAAGCGAGTATACATTGTGGTAGGAGAGTTTATTCCCTCCGATTCAGCGAGAATTAAACACCGCTTAAACGACCATATCCGACATTTGTGATTCATTCGATGGAAGAGAAGAAAGACAGAATTATATATCGTAGCGTTAGTATTCGAGCGATTGTGTGCGAATAAGTGTGTGAAAGAGAGAGAGAGAGAGAGAGAAGAGAAAAGATAGTCCGAGAGTGTGTGCACGAAGCATCGTCATCACTTTTTATATGCTCAGAGACTCAAGAATTATTGTATTGAAACGAGAAAAAAAAACAAATATTGTACTATATACAAAGCACATGTGTGCGCGTGTGTGTATATGTATATATCGTTTACAAATTTACCGAATTTGAAAGAAAATATAAGAGATTATTTTAAATGAATCGCAATTTCCTCTTATTTCAAGACCACCGTAACCCTCTCCCGACCTGTTGAAAATAACGCTAGAGTTTGACGCGTCACTATGCATCGGAAACGATTTTCCTTTTGTCCGATTCACCGATGGCCTCTTTTGTCCGATTTCGAGGACGAAAGTCGCGCGTCTGACGATTCTTTTACATGAAATTTGTGATTCAAAAAATATGATTTTTGATGATAAAAAAAAGAAGTAAAAATGAGAATGTTGCGTCGCGATAATTCTAATTTAAAGCACACGGAAAGTATCGACGGAACGGAATAAAACGAAGAGTAATTTCGCGTAAGTTCGTACGTTCGTTTTTCACTATGCCGAAGCACAATCTCGACGAATGAAAGAGTCTTATTGATACAGAACTTATCGAGCGGGTGAGAGCTATCGAAGATCGCTCTTCGTGCGTTACGATCGAGCAGGAAGAAACACGCGTGGTGCATTGTTTCCGTTATCGCAGCTCCAGTAGTCGATTGCCAATTGGCGACGTGAATATACGAGGCAAAATCGGCGGTCTGCTAAAGTGGTGCCGCCTCTACGCCGGTGCGTTAAACTTTCTAAGCACGCAAACACGCGCGCACGAGAAAAACTTTTGCAAACGGAGAATGTTTCGTCGCGGTGTTTGCGGTAGTCGTTCTTGAAGTCGTGCGTGAAGTACGCGTTGATGAAACGCATTGAAGCGCGTTAAATTACGTTTACTTGATGATCCGTTCGATACGCTAAAGCGAGCTAATGCCAAAACAATCAAAACTGATTTTCGACAAATCCGAAGTTTTTTTTTTCAGAGAAATTCGATGAAGATGAGTAGAAACATGACACAGTCGGTAAGGTAGATTTTGAGGAAGATAGCAGGAAGTGGAAGGAATGTAGACGGGGAATGAAAAAGCTTCAGCTTAGAAAACGAGGAAGTTGGGACATGCAAAAATGTTTGACCTGCCACCTACATTAGCGCTGTTCAAGGTGTACCGGTGAAGGTTGCGAACGCGCTCTCGCGTTCAGGCGTGGAAAACCCAGTGGTGGGGGAAATTCTATTCCGCGAGCCGAACTTTATCATCGGTAGCGGCGTGGCTATCGGTCGGTGTATTTGGCGAGACAAGGGCGATTTGGAAGGGGCGAGTGATGACCTTCACTTTGGGATGACAGTTGCTGCGACGATTCTTTTGTACAACAAACGTTCCGATAGCTAATTCTTTCGCTATTGCGACTGGAATAGTTTCTATTATCCAGGGTCTCGAAGATTTTACACCAACGTTGTCACGATGAGAAAGCTTCTTTTTATTCAGTTTTATTCGTTTAACCCAAACAAACCCAAACACAAAAACCTAAGGTAGGCAAAAGCGCGAATCGAAACGGTTTTGGAAACATCCCGCGGCTACGATTCGTTTCGATCAGATTCTCATAGCCGAGTCGATGTGAAAGCTGTTTCACGTGGCCCATCAGCGCAAGAGAGACAGCTGTTCTTTTGAGAAATTTCGTCCGGATGAATAATATTTTAAACGAAAGAACCGAGATCAACATCCTCGTCAGTAAATTCTACGAACCATGACGCTTTTTGTCCACTTGAAAAACTCTAGAATTTGTGAGGTTATGTCGACTTTGTCGAACTCTACGATGGCGATAAAACTAGCATAAAAGCGCATTCCAGATGGAACACTCTACGCCTGAAGAGAATGGAAGTGTATCGACACATTGAAAGTAGTCACGATACACGCGGGCACCACCTGGTACTCGTAGCTCTCTTATCGGAGAGGGCGAGATTAAACGACCGAATTAAACTTGCGTACTTTTTAATCAACACCTGCATCTTGAAGTGACCACCCCTCCCCCCCCGCCGGTAATCGCCCTCTCCCTTATCCACTCTCTTATCGCCTCGGTCAGCCACAAGTGCAAGAACGGTGGCTGATTCGCACTTACCCAATTATTCCTGAAACGGTTGAGTTTTTTTCGGCGCAACAGTTACATTTTCCACTCTGAAGAACGACGAACAACGGATCTTCTTTTCCCCGGAATGTGATGTGTCCGAGAAAAAAATTGGCCGTAAGATTTTTACCGACCGAATTTGTGACGCATCGAGCAGCAGCGACAAACTGAGATTATTCTTACAATCGATAATACAAAGCTCGTTTTCAACGATGGTCGGTAAGGCAGGGATTCGTGGATATTAAATCTGTAAAAAAACGCAAGTTTTCCTAATACAAACATGGTCTATTGTAAAGATATTCAACGGAAATGAGTTCTCGATTATTACGTTCCTAAAAACGTTTGACCCTTTTCCTTACTGATTAATCAATCGCTGTTGCTCCTGATTACCAAAGTACGTAATTGCGCGAACGAAACGATCGTGGGAATAAAAGCGGTGAAGTGACTTCGTCGAGCGAGCAGTAACGAAGGGGGCGGGGTTTACACTGCGGGAATGTACGAGGTGGCGACAGTGTCAAAATTGACGCAATTTAATCATTCAGGACGTCGATATAGGTCATTGGAAAGAATGGATTTTAGGTTCCTATTCAGGGTCAAATGAAAACACCAACGTAGGTTGTGATAGAATGTGACGTATTATTCCTCGCTTTCCCTCTCTCTCTCTCTCTCTCTCTGTTTAGACCTTGAATAAAAGTTACTTTTCTGGAAGCAAAAACTTCGCCAATCACGCGGCCATTAAATCGTACCTGATGCAATCGAGCGAAGAGGGATGCGCTAAAGCGACGAGAGTGTAACAGCGTGAACAAAGAAAATCCTACGTAATACAATGTCCATTTAACAACTTCGAACGAAGGGAAACGAACATACCGAGAATATTTGTATCATTTGCTTTTTTCCAGTCGCTCGTTGCTCAATGTTTCCGCGAATTCACAAGGAACGGCAAAGAATTTTCTCCGTCCACGTAACTTTGTGGAAAGAGCGGCGTTGCCATTGTGAACAAATTTGTCAGCGGGATGCGGCGGCGTGTTTCATGCCAGTTGTCTGTCGTGCTCGAACCGGAAATTAAAAGAGGAATCCGAAAGGTTTTTTTTGGACTCGATCCAAGTTTCGAGCAACGTGATTAGTCGCGGAACGCCTTGGCCCGGTGGTTTTCAACGCGTTTGGCGGGCATGGCTTTTCATTCGGCCGTTACTCCTTGTTCCGTGATCCACGGTTGCTACGACGATCGACGCGATCTTAACAGTTTTGGTGGGTTTGATTGCACAATAATTGCAACATTCCGTGATTCGTTTAAGTACGAATGATTGTACGGTTACATAATTATGTGAATAATTCGCCAGTAATTGTAATCATCGTGCGAATGATTCGACTACGAATAATTTGGCAGTTGTTGCATCGTTGCCGCTGTTATCGGATTCTCACATTTACGATTTTTAACACGCTCGCTACGTCGATATAAACCGATGTAAACATATATCTATCGAAATAATACGAAGCACGTGCGCGAAACTTCCGGTGACGTAGCATAAATACGAATTTCCGGGAACTTTTATTATCATTCCGCAGGGATGGAACGAAGGAAAAGTGAATTGGCGAAGTCGATATGTACAATAGGATTGTACGCAAAAAAAAAGGAATGAAATCGCGACAGACGTTTGTTTGGCAAGAGGAAAAATCACGTTCGTCACTTACGAAAGGCCAAGCGACCGTATTTTTATCTTGGCGTCTCGCGCCACTTTGCCTCGTCGAAGCTCGTGCAGAAACACACACATACAAGCCCATACACAACATTGTACTTCCGTGACGAAGCTAGTCTCTTCTAGTCTTTATTCTCGACGATCCCGAATCGTTCATTATTAGCTATTTGAGTTCCTTCATCACCGATGATCCCACTTTTTTTACGAAAAGTTTCCAACGATGAGACGAAATGTCGTTTCAGATAACTTGGAAAGACGGAACCGGCTGGAAGTTTGTGATTTTTCGTCGTCCCTGATTTTCGGCAGTCGGTAAATGACTGCGAGATATCAATCTCCCGATGTAAAGGTTGATTTAACGGCCGAGGATATTCACCGAAGATATCAGGACACTTCGATGCTCATTTACAAGGTAGACTCGTTTTTGTGGCTTCGCAGCCGTACTCTTATCATCTTCGTTATGCTCGTTCATCCTTCTGTCTTGGAGGCTTCAATATCTGGAATGATCAACGAATGTATTATTTAGTGCGTACTCGTAAATGAAGAATCAATAATTCTATCGATTAGTGTGATGATGTTAAAGTTGCAACCCGGACAACGGCGAGACTCTTGACGATGTTCATTACACGCGTCGATTGGACGTCGTTTTTAAGTTGACGCGTCGATCCTGATTTACGATCTCTTCGGAGGACTCAATATTTAACTATTACCGTTTTCATAATTGCTATTCTTTTCTTTCTAGGACCTAATCTATCTAGATTAGATCATGGTTTATGGTAAGAATGCATATTTCAAAGTGTTGTTTTTTTTATCGAGAGTGATGTTGAATAAAATATAAGAATAAAGTAAACGCTGTAAAATGCTCAAGATCCGCTTCGGATTCTCAAGGCTCCAGGGAATTGAAATAATTTTTACAATTCAAATTGATGTCAATGACGTTCGTAGATTCTCCCAGATGTCGTCTTCTCGTAGTCACAGCCGCGACATCAGTCGCGTCTAGGGAGTACTTTCGATTTTTAATTATTTCCGGGACTGATGGATAATTCGTTTCTCAAGAAAATTACAAACAAGATTTTGCCAGTGGTTTTTTTAATCGTATCAGAATAATTATCGATGGGTTTGAAGTATTTAATGAACACTGAATGGAAATTACTCGAAGCAATTGATTTGACTACTGTTATCTGTAAATTCTTCCAAATTAAATCGGCCAAATTCGTCTTTTTGTAAAAGCGTTTTTTTAAATCGCATATCGTAACTAAAGCTAAAGAACTCGTGATAGAATATGCTATAGGCTCCGCGTTGGCTTGATCCGGTACTGAATTGAAGATAATACCGCAAACTGGCAAAAAATCGTATTCCCATGGAATCTTTTATTTTCAGGATTATCAAAGAAGAGCTGAGATCACGAACTATCTCAGTTACGGAAGCAGCAGACGTACGATCGAGTACAGCAATTACGGGAATCAACCAGTGATAATAAGAAGACCGGCGGGTACCGAGAGCCAATTGACATCGCAGGCATTGCAAATATACAGAAAGCCTCAGGAGAGATGCACGATAAGCTGATTATAATTGCAAATTGAAAATCAGACTGCACTTTTTTTAGAATCGCCGTTTAATCGAATCTCCGATTAAATCGATCGTTTTTTCGCCTCTTCCTCGTAACTTTATCGAGAAATGATCGATAAAGGGATTGAAAATGATTTTAAAGAGACTTTTATTCAGCACGTATGCAATATAATAAAGGGAGAAATATGCACCAACAAAAAACACATCAACATTCAAGTTACATAAAATAATCTCATACAGCGATATTTTTTTATGTACACGTACTTTTATATACTCTTAAATATTGTTTACGGATAGACACTGTATCATCTTTGTTTTTTACAATAAATTTTTTATCTTTTATCGTCTCCCCGAATATCGTGACTGAATTCCCGTCGGCGGAGCGTGAACTTCCAATAAATATAATACACGGAGGCTTAATATGCTACAGGGTTTGAGGGTGGTAGGCTTTGGATCGACGCGTCGATTGTAAAAAAGTAAAAATCTGGCTCTCTCGAGAAACACCCGAGCTAATTGCAAACGGTGTCTCCGAAGCTTACGAACAGCAGGCTCGTGGCACGACAAAGTTTCTTTCCGACGATGTCGTTCATATGCTCCTTTGCGTTATGGCGTGATTACGCAAAGGTGAAGAAAATTGTCCGGGTAGCTCAGGTGCTCGGATAGCCATTGCAAAGGTGTGTCCGATGGTGGAAGGATTCCATGAGTTCTCACTTGCACTGAAAAATGCAATCGATTATCAATTATTATTTCTTTTCAATTTTTCTCACGTGATAGAAAAAAAAGAAATGCTGTCCAATATGCGTGAGTTTCCGTTTGCTAAAGATTCGAACAAAAACGAAATGGATTCAAGTTGTCACCTTTGTTATTCTCTCCGAAAACTTCGTCCAACAGATGCTTGAGAGTCTTTCGTTGTCCCTCTTCGTTAACTGGTTTTACCAATTTTTGTACGTATTTATCCTCACTGGTGTAACACCTGAACGGAATGTATTTGAAGCCCTCGTCACTATTGTTCGTCTCCATTAGCCTGCGATTTACAGCCCAGAACTGATCGAACTTGTCATTGAGAAGACCAAGCCACAGCTGATTGTGATCTTTCTTCTGCATACTCGACACCACTTGGCCCCTGTGTTTCAGGACATCAGCCTCTTTTATGCACGACAGAAAGTGGGCTTCGACGACCTCTCTAGAATAGATGAACGAATCGTAAAGAAATGTAGTATTAGGTTAAGCATTCACATGAGAAAGAATGCCTGCAAGATTCTCAGGAAAGAATGCATGTACGAAACATAAAAATACGAAATGTGTTAACAATAGTAAGTAATTATCAACAGATATGAAATACAATATAGCAAGACATTCATGGTCGAGATAAAATAACGGAATTAGGATTTTACTTGCTACCGCAGTGCATGAGTACTGTTTCTGGAAACTTGTCAAAATGAACGACTATGTTCCATGGTAATTGTATATCGCTGGCGTAGAGGTCGAGCAAGACTCCTATGGGGAAGTGCCATTTCAACGGTGTGCCGTCGAATTCCAACCACATTTCGTTTTCCTGTTTGTCCTGCTGTATGTGACGCATAAAATGTTTACGCACCTGAAAAATTAGCACTGTCGTGATCTTTTATCCATGTGCTGAACAATACCAAGTACAAGCTACCAATTCTGATCTTTGTCTCAATATACTCTTCAACTAACATGCATTCCAAATTCACTGGTGATATATGAATCTGACATGGATAGCCGGATACTTTGGTTCTTCACATTTACAAGTTTCATGTATTGAATTAAACTATAATTATGCAAAGCATGGTGCTAACTTTTTAAAATCAATAATGGCTCTATTCATTTTGTTTTCATTATTTCGAAGGACGAAAGCATCAGAACGATGATTTGAAAGCAATGGACGAAGCATTTGCAATAATACAATACCAATGATGATAGCTAACTATTGTTGTATTTATTACATAACAGTAATTGATAATGGCAAGAGAGAAAAGCGTACCTTGTCTGTGCAAAGAGGAAAATAACTTAACCTCGGTACCATCAAATAAAAAGGATCCGGTGCCTGCAACTCGCAAACTTCCTCAGGATCCAGTTCAAAGCAAACTGGGATTTTTCCTTCCCATATTTCCCTGAGCACTTCACGGTCGTTCGCCATCTCTCTAACGTCCTTTTGACGGAGAGAATTTAACGATGCTTGGCTTGAAACTATTTTTTATTGTAATCTATTTGGAACGTCAAAAAAAGGGGCGAACGAAAAACACAGTTCAGGTTATATTTCCTGTCCACCTTGTATTTTTTCTACGAGGCGATTATCGACCAGCTGACGCGCGCGGAACCATGAAAACGTGGGCATCCGGACGCGCAGGTTGACACGCACAAAAATATAGAAATTCTCTATTATAGCGGCTGCCGGTAAAAGCCTCTCCTCTATTACTCAACTACGGACCGACGAAGCTCGAACTGAACAACTACTTCAGATAGTTCGTGAGAAAATAATGTTTCGTGAAACAGAACGCATCGCTGATAAAATTTTGATGTCTATTTGCCTTGGTATCAAAGTCCGCGTCATGAAGAGTGTGTGTTATAAAAATACCAATGTACACGGTTTTTTATAAATACCGCGTCTTCCCTTCCGACAGTCGGTAACAGAAAGAAACGAACACACTTTCATGGTTTCACGGCAGTATGACGAGTTGCCTCGATCGAAGACGGTAAAGATATACCGACGACCGCTATAACGACCGGCGGTCGGTAACAATGATTTCTGCTTAATAAATTTGTCGTAAAGAAAAGCGGTTATTCAAAAAATATATTTTATACACCAAGAACCGGCCACGCTTTTTCGTTATCGAATTTTAATCTTTAAACAAATGTTAGTTAATTGTATTTACGTACTCGGAAAAAATATTACGTGCAGAACATTTGAACTTTCATTGGCGCAGCACATAATAATTAACGAAATATTTATCCGAGAATATAATAAAATAAAAATCTACGCTTGCTAGATATATTATCGAAGTAAATCAGTAGCATTAACGTGTTTTCTCGATATTCAACTGAACGAAAAAAATCAACTCTTTCAGACAATTTTTCTTCGGAAAAAATAAACAAAAGTTTCACCATAATATCGCGAAATGACAATCGTTGCAAAAATATTTTCACAAATCGTAGCTTACCTTCTTCGCTCTTATCGATGGCATATCGTGCTCCGTTTAGATTAGAAAAAAATCACTTTTTCTGTACACGGAGGGATTCTAATCTCGATCCGTTTTCCATCGTCAGAGATAAGATCCGATTCTTTAAAAAAGAGACAATAGAACGAATCTCTCGGATATACCGAGCGTGAATAGCAACAAAAGGGAGTCGCGATAAGAGCAATACCCACACAGATGTGTTTACATACAATTTTTTCCACACGTGATTTACTCTTGCATGAATACGTAAGTATTATCGCTGAGACCTTTGCACTTAGCGACTTGACGACCGGTCGAAAATTTCTTTCCGGCTTTCTCAGTAATCGATAAGAAAATTGAGCGTAAGTGGTCCACGTTTCGTTAAAAAATCGACTAAAAATCGATCGGAACAGTACGAACTTACCAGGTCGATTTTTCGACAAACCACGTTTTTTTATCTCAAATTTTGGTTCATCGTTTTATCGACTCGCTATTAGAGAATCATGGTAAAAAATTGGATTTTCATTACAATTAAGATAAACTCATTCCAGTTTTCTCAAAGATGACTGATGGTCGCCCCAAGAATTGCAACTAGTCCGAGCGAGAACAAGCCGGATCGTTATATCGTCGATAGAACTTTTCCACTTTTTTGGCAATAAGTGGGTTAAGATTGTCGAGGATGAAGCGAAAAAAGATCTTTTCTCATTGGGTTGAACAAGGGGGCATTGTTTAAGCGACTGCGACCATTATCGTTTCGTTCTCGTTATCGACTCTCTCTCTTTCGTCTCTATCCGCCTCTTCGTGTATCTCGTTTTCTCAACTTGTACTATTGGTCTCCGTTATTGCATTAATCCCAGACGGTTCCGAGGATACTGACAACGAACGTCTCGCCGAAAGTCCGAGCGCGACGTACACGAGACACAAAAAACAGCTGGAGAGAGACATAGAAAGAAAGAGAGAGAGCAAGAGGGAGGGATAGAGAAAAAAATGTCAAATTTATCGAAGTTCGTTAACGGATAAAATATACGGACATGCGAGGAACATCGAATTGACCCGATTGGCTCTTTCTCCCCGTTAAACATCGCGGAATATTGACCCTCTTGCCCCCGTCCTCTCGCGCCTTTGCGTTGGTCGCCGTCATTCTTCGATTACGCTTTAATCGAGAACATACGAACCGTGACGACAGATCGGTCGAAGGTGCCGGCGTGCTGTGACTCGGGAACCGCGCGAGCCAACTCCGATAACGATAATAGGAAAATAATCTCCTCACAAATAAAAATAAATAAAATTAACGATCAAACAAAACGACGTTCGAACGGAGATAAACGGAAAAGAGGCCTAGCGCGCAAATGGGTAATATACGTCCCCCGCGTTTTCTATTTTCCAGGATCCTCCAATTTTCGAAATATTATTTTGCAATTGCGTTAAAACCTGATCAATTTAAAACTGGAAAGAAAATCATGAAGATTTAGATAAATGAATTCAATCGTAATAACCTTTCGTTATTATTACTGGTAAGGAATGAAGTAATAAAGTAACATTGCGACGTGTGCTTGAATTTTTCCCTAGTCAGGTTTGTAAGTGCAAATCAGTTTTGAATATCGTAAATTGCACCGATACTTATCGTCTCGCGGAAATTCGTGCTAAACTACATGATTCTGTGCGTTTGACAGTCCTCTTATCGCCTTCGCACTTTCTAGACTCCGCCCATACGACAGATCCCAGCGGAAAAACAAACTGATATATGAAAATTGAAATACTTTAAAACCAATCGTGAATAATCGAAAATGGAATGGATTTGAAATTTTACAATACAAACTCCGTATCGACAGCATCTCGTATCTTAAAATGTCTTTTTACGATGCTCGAATTACAACAACTTTTCGTATAAACAATAAAAAAATGGTAAAATTGCTAAAGATGTTAAAAGAACTTCAGCGAAACTGTGAAATGCTTGACAGACAGATGAAACGAAAGATTTTATCGGATCGCAGGGAATCGAGCAAACTTTTTCGATCTGTCGTTCAAGGTAAGCCCAAGTGAACATTTTTTTTTTTCCATTTTTTCCGATGTAACTTGAAAAAAAAGAAGACACGAAAAAATCGGAAAAAGCCACGCACACTTGAGCACCGATCTGCGTTTGTACTTGACACGCCTACGGTGCAAACGAAGTAGTTATGAATATTAACGGCCCACCCGAACGCACGAGATGCATATATCCGTGCACAGGTATAAATGTCGAACTTCCGGTGGGCCCTCGGGACCGGAACTCCCCTTGGAGGGAGCTCGAGGGCGTATATATGAAAGCAGGACTTTGTCTACTCCCTTGTAGCGAGGGCGATCGAGGATTCTGTCACACACACAAACACGTACACTTATATATATTACATTTAGCGATAGCTCACCTCGTCGGTGTGAAACGAGCATGGACAAAACTCCGGGTCATTTCACGCCTCGTGGAGCGCGGAAACGATCGTTTCATATGGGCTCCTCGTTCGAGATTTACTTCGTAAATCAGGCCGACCCTTCGTCCACTGGACATTGAAAATCGCCGCGTATGCAGGACGAGCGGACAAATTGCATCGTCAGTTACGTCACACGATGCATCCGAGGACAAAAAAATGCAAATTGGAGCAACGAGACAGCGATTTGAAATTTATCGCGAGGCATAAACGTCGGGAACGGGAAAAAAAAAGATTAATTTATTACGTTTATTAAAAAATCACGTTTTTCTTCGCTACACGAAAGTATCATTCGCAGCCCCTGTAAAATACAGTTTTATCAGTCAAATTTATAATTTTACAATTACGATGTTGCTAATTTGAAGCCCCGCCCTCGTCTTCCAATCCTCTTGCCTCGTACGCCAGATTTCGTTGCACTTCTTTACCTCTTCGTAATCTTCGGGCTGAAAAAAACGGAAGAAAAAAAATATTTTTAAAAAATACGATACAAAAATTTAAACAATCCCAGGAATGTTTCCTCTCGATGCGCAATAACATATCTACGGCTCTTCCAACATTCGATGCCGTGGGATCGTCAACAGGTGACTCGCCAGACGGGCAGCGTATACGTATTATTTCGTCTCAAAATCCGGATGATGACGCCTTCACTCAGAATCCGGACAATACGCGCGTCTCTTCTGAATTTTTAACGGACGTAAACGACGCTCGTATGATAAACGATCGACCAAAGTCATAATTTTTATCTCTAATATTATTTTTATTATAATAATTATTATTATTATTACGATAGAACATTTATAATAATATGTACGATATATCTATAATATATCAATAAGCATAATAGTTCAATAATGTACGAACGAATAAATGTTTAAACGATTTATCAACTTATGTAATTATAAACAGTAGAAATAAAAATAAAAATAAATAAATGAATGATTCTATTCATTTATTGCATATAATTTCAAATAAATAAATGGAAAAATCAATTAATTAATGTTTGCATTCATTTATTGTATATGCAGTACAAAAATAGTACAGTAAACATTACAAAAATCAGAGTTATTAAAAACATGAATTTTCAAGGATTTCGATTTTTGTCAAGATTCATTAATTTGATTAAATATATTTATTATTTTTGACTATACATGTGCGTAATTAGAAACATAAAATGCAATACTTCTTTTAGGGTTTCCTAAAAAATATTGATATATCTATAATAGAGTTTCTATTCCACAATTGTATTACACCATTTTTTTTCACATTCTCAATTTACTTTAAAACAACTTTCTTACCTTTATTTCACTTAACTTTATTTTAAAAACTACTTTCTACCCCATGTAAGCTTTTTTTATGCCCCCTCACTATCGTTTTCCATTTTTACGCGTAATAGCTTTGTTTCTCTAAAATACTAAAGAATTTTTACAATAGAAATTATTTTTGAAAAAATAGAATTATTATTTATAATTTCTTATAAAACGATATTTCTTTGGTACTTTAGCAACGACCACGTGGGGAACATTTTTTGTCTCTCTTTCATTCTTTCTATGTCCCACTCTCTCTCTCTCTCTATATATATATACTTTTTTCTTTTATTCATCCCTGTCTTTCTCTTTCTTCGTTTCTCTCTATTCTCGTTTCGTCTCTGTCAAATCTTCGGAGTTTGCGCGTCGCGCAGCACGACGTGTGGCATATGCCCGACGTAACCGCTCGAGAAAAAGAGAGAAAGGTAATACGCGGCAGATGGACAAAAAGTGTTATTGGTGTGCTCCTGCATCTTGACTGTAAACGCATTGGAGGGAACAGAAAGATATAAAGAAGGAGAGAGAGGGAGAGAAAAAAAAGAAAGAGAAAGGTTGGAAGGGACGAAGGAGGATAGATCGAAAAGCGTATTTTTTAAAGGGCTGGATGGCAGCCGTGTGGCACGGGATAATCCTGCACGGATGCACTCTGTACACCGATAAAATAGACGAAGACCCACGCCCCCCGCCGAAAAAGTATTTTTTATTTCCCCACCCCCCCCCCCCCCCCCCCCCGAAACACCGGACAGCTTTATATCATAAAAGGCATCTCGATGATTTTTCTCAATGACCGAATTTCCGGAGGAAAATCCCGAAGTGTGTCCTCCGAGAAATAAAACAGCTGGAAACCCACAGATCAGGATTTTGACTTGACTCGAGAAGAATCGACGAGAGAACAACAAAAAAAAGGAAAAAAAAAAGGGAACACATCCTTCATTCTCCGTCAATCACTTTCGCAGCCTCTCTTCTCTTGGAATAAAATAAAAGAGAGAAACAAAAAGGAAACTTTTATTTTTGGAAGCAAAAAAGTAACAGAATTCCCGCGGGATCGAGCGATCGATCAAAACTGATTAATCCTCCCGCTATTCTTCCACGTTTTCGTCCCTCTGAATCTCGAAAGGCCAGTGTTCGTCACGTCCAAAAACACAACGTTTCCGAGTTTTTCGGATTGTCCAAAAAAAAATGTTCTTCGCCAACGAGAAAAATGATTGATTCATTAAAATATTTATAATTCATCATTTGTAAATCCATTTTAATTGTCAATGTTATATAATCGTACGTTATACCCTGATGTAATTTCACATCGTACTTTCCTCGTATTTCTCGCGAATAAATATCATTTTATTTTTAAAAGAGCATTAATTATTTTATTAAAAATAAAAATGATTAATTAATACAAAATAATAAAAAAAATATATATATATATATATACATATCATTTTCACTATGCAAATAATTTTTAAAAATTGGTTACACAATGAACCCCCCCCCAATTCGGGAAAATTGTCAAACGTAGTTAATTAACGAAAACCGTCCGTAAGAGATCGTGTTATGAATAATAAATACTGTTAATGTTTTAGCATATATATAATTAAATACTTATGTATATATATACATACACAAATACCTACATATACAAGAAACAAAGAGGTCTCCTCCGAGATCGGTTATACATCGAAAAACACCTGTACAAAATGCCCCGATGGCAACGACGACGAAGGACGACCTGCACGCGTTTGCCCAATGGGCACATATATATATATATATATATCTATATATAATAAAAGGAGATGTACGCGTGTGGGCAATTCTGGCGAGCGGCAAAAGGCTGAAGATAGCCTTCTGCAGGAACGTTACAGCTGCTGGGTTCGAGGGGAGAGACTTTGAACACCGCGGTCTCTTCCATCGGTCTCTTACTCCGTCTTTATCGTTCTTTCGCTCGGTCTCTATTAATCCGTGAGTTCGGAGTGAAACGGGAGTGCGAGAGAAAAAGAGAGAGAGAGAGAGAGAGAGATACTTTGTCTTTTGATCTCTCTCGTTCGCGTTTCGCGTTGTTGCGAGGCCCAAGGGGCACACGCGGCATCCAAGGAAGGTGTGCTCGACGAGGCTCGCCCCTACGCGAAGTGCACCGGTGGCCGGGGGTAAGGTGCATCCTCTCGGTTCGTTTCGCGGCGTGTATTCAGGCGGGGGCGGAGGGAAAGCCTCCAGGGCTTTATACGGGTTGTCCCAACGATCGGTATTTATTTATCCTCATTTCCGGGCGGATAAACAATGCGTGCACTTTCGCAAACGACGAATCGCGATCCCAAAATTATTAATGTATTATCAATAAAACGATTATAAAGAATTAGTGACGTTTCCTAAACAATAAAGCTAAAATTTGTTTTCCCGTAATTTTGTATTGTAAAACAACATTCATAATGCTATCCATATACCCTTCTTTTGAAACTACGAATTGTTTTTTAAATAAAAAATGAATTTTTCAAATTAACGTTCCATCGTGATAATTAATTGTTGCAGCGTATTTTTGCATCAACGAACGTGGAAAACGTGACCAATGATGTACAGATGCAACGAATAATTTATTTTAAAAAATAAAACCCCTGAAATTCACGATTTTTTCTTTCATTACTTCGAAAGTATTTCTTTTTAGTAAAAATATTTGGAATGTAAATAAAAAATAATATTATTATACACACCACGAAGAGATAAATCGCGAAAAAAAAAAACAATCGAAAGTCAATCGTCAAAATTTGATCGCACTATGATTATTCGAGAAAATAAGAACGTTTGAATGAAACATAAATGAAGGTTCGTGTTTTAAAAAAAATAGGTATTGAAAAAGAAATGAAATAAAGGAGGCTCTAATATCGATTAGGAGTTCTCGAACGGGCGCTCGAATCTACTGACGGTATCGCGGTTAGGATCAGGTTCTCTGTGTACATATATGTATATAGATATTGGGGTATCCAACGTGTCATTAAATCGAAAAAAGCACTTGTGCCTAGGGTCCCGTGCACTTGCCGTCCAGGAAGAAGCACCTGACGGGCCTGGTGAACCCCGATGCCCAACGAGGTGCGCCCGGTCGATTCACAAGGGAAAAAACGGAACGGTTGGTGCGCCACGTTGTCCCTCGCGCGTGAGGGTGAGAGTTCTCTTTCCTTTTTCCTAACATATACATTTATCGAGTAACCGTCAAAACCCGCGAACGCCTGTCGCTTCTGCCCTTCTCCGGCCTTTTCTCATTTCCTCTTTGATGTATTGGCCCGGGAGTTTCGCGCGTTGATGAAACGTACGTGGAAAATATGTTAGGTAGGCAAAAGTAAAAAAAAAAAAAAAAAGAATTCGGACAACGAAAATTCGTATTTCCAAATTTGGTGTCTCGGTTCGAACGAACCGAAAAGATGGCAAAAAGAAAAGGAAGCCGGATCCAATCGACCAATTATTTCCATCCCCACGGGGCGTTTTCCGAAAATTGCTGGAATCCTGATGAGTTTCCGTTCGGCAATTTTCTTCAAAGCGAGATCCCGATAAAAATGACACGGTCGAAGCTCCGGAGGTTTCCGGAGATGGAGGAAAATTGTTGATGACGCAGGTCAGACGCGCAGGGGACAAGACTATAAGAGAGAGAGAGAGAGAGAGAGAGAAAAGGAGATGGGATGATGATCGGTAGAGAAAAAGACAAAGAGGATGAACGTGAGACAATAGTTCGAGGTAAAGACGACAGGGGTGTTCGCCTCCGTGAGAGAGAGAGGACGAAAGCGCCATCGAGGGGTAGAAAAAAGAGGCGAAAAGAAAATGACGGTTATGCGCCATCCGTGTGTTCGAAAGAAGGCGGACTTCTCTTTCCACCTACTACGCCGAGGTCTTCCTCCTGCGCTTTCGTCTCGCGTGGGACCTTCGCGTGGTGGACACGAAACGTTTCTTTTTTCTTTTCTTCTTTTTTTTTGCCTCGAGACACACATACGAGTATACGAAGAGGCGCTCTCTTGGGGTGCACCTGCTATACACCTGTTGGCGGTTGCCTCTTGGCTCGTAACGTCGTCGAGAATCGTCTATAGAAGCGTGTAAACTCTCCTCCCGATACAAGTAAACCTTCTATCAACTTGGTGAGAATCAAAAGGTCGTATCTTGTCAGATTCGCTACGAAGATCAGTTTTCGAAACGTCCTTTCGTCGTTCAAACTTTCATTGACCATACACGTGGCTCGTTGATCAACGTGTTGATGTAAACGCACACGTATACGTACACGTATATTCGAAAAGCCAACGATCTTCGAGAATGAACGACTTTTGGCAGCGGACGTACGCCTTGGCAACCGTCTGTGGACGGTTCCTCTCCTCTTTCGATTCCTCACACTCTCTTTTCTCGTACGGCCTGTCTCAACGGATACCAAAACTTGCAACGTCTAAATATCCAATAAAAATAAAAAGAATATACGTGTAGGGGGAGATAGTTCGGAAAAATAGAAGGGAAGAAAGAGCAGCGAAGAAAAAATGTTTCGCGGTTGTATTCTTGGCTCGTAAGATCCTATCACCAAGCTGTCGCAGTACCTCCATTAACAACTGAAAGACGAAGGAATAAGTATATTAAAAAAAAAAAAAACTTTCGTTCCTCTTATTCACTCTTTTTATTCGTTTTCGTTTCCTTATTTTTTTTTGTTTATTTCTCGTTTTTCATTCTCCTTTTGGTGTTGCTTTTGATCCAAGGAGTAGCCAGCAGGTACTGACGTTGCGGAGGGTGCCGAATGAGAATCAACGAAGGGAGAACACTTGGTCTCAAGAGAGAGAGAGAAAGGAAGAACCTGGATCAGGAAAGGATGCTTCTTGCTGGCTGATACACTTTTAATACGGGACCATAGCCTCTTCCCCGGCATCGACCAGTGCTGAGAAGCCCCCTGCGCAGCAGGTGCACCGCAGGTGATTCTGCGCCTCCTCTCACGTTTTCGATTCTTCGTTCCGCTGACCGGGGCGCCCCTCGATCACCATCGGGAGATACGAAGATTTAGGACTCTTTTTCTGGACCGCGACGCTCACGAACCCAAATTTCGCGGTTCTACGGGAAGGGCACGGGGGAGAGGAAAGAAACGTTATTCCAGTTGAGAGAACGGAGTTCAGATGTTACTGAAACTGAAATATTTGATTGGGCTTTTTGTTGATTTTTATTTTTATATCTGGATAAAGTTTGATTTCCGAAACGAAATATTTCATTGAGCTTTTGATCGATTCTTTATATTTGAAGTCCATTGAGGAGTTATAATCAATATGAGGTTGGGCAAAATACGTAGCTAATTTTGTCTTTTTTATCGAAGCCTAATTGTCAAACTGGATTAATCCTTGAATTTTTTTACTTTTGAAATTCCACTTCACCAAATATATATTAACTTCACAAATTTTCGTATTCGATTTTATCTTAGACATTTACATTTTTTTTATCAAAACGAGGATCAAGCTTTGTCAAACTGATAAACGCAGAGCTTTACGTAATCAAAGTTGAAAACGTTCCATTTTTGATAAATCACGGAAAACGTCAATTGTCTACTAGTCACGTGGTAAAGCTTCGACTTCGTCTCAAACATATTAGGTAGTTGCGTAATAGATATAGGTGTATGTATACAAATTTGGAGACTATCGAGCCCGAGAAATTTAAAAAATGGAAATGAGCCGAAGAGGGCGGACTGTTGGGGTCCATTGGGGTCTGGCCCGAAGGGTCAAAAGTCCCCGTGGACCCCTTCGGGTCAGCCAACAACCTTCTTCCTGCCTTCAGAGATCTCCTTGGTCCAGCGGCCGCTGGCCCTTTCTCCCCCCCCCCCCCGCTTCTCTCTCATTCTCTCCGCCTTGGACCATACCCATAAATTTACGAGTTCTTGAGCCCGGGTGCTTTTTTTTAAATCCCTCGTCAGGAGTCGCAGCGATCCTTTCCCACAAGGGCTACTCTCTCGCTCCCTAACGCTTGCCCTTTACGAATTTTTCGAGGAAAAACGACAGCGGTGAAACGTGTGGGAAGACGCCAGCCATAAACCCAACCAACCCTTTGGACTTGACCGCTTTTCGTCTTTCTCATCGAACCGCGCGATGCCCAATATCGTCGGAGGCTACAGGGGGCCAAAACGAAGATGCATGTTTACGTGTTTAACTATTTTTAATGGCTGATAGATCCTCATTCCTTTTCCCTTCATCGATTCTGAATTTTCATAATTAATTCTTTTTTTTTTTTTTTTTTTTAAATAAAAGTGAAAGTTTTCTGTAAACTTTCTGAGTTTGATCATCAGGTGAGTACATGCCCCGTCTGACCAATATGATTTTATTGCATCAATTCTTATCTTTAAAGCTTGATGAATCTTGAAATCGCAACGCGCGATTTTTTAAACTTTTTAATTTCCATTCTTATACAAATTATTTTTCTGTCAATCGTCAGAAAGAATCTCTGACAAGAATATAAATATTTGATTGACCCTTTCCAATCTCAAACCTTCGCGCATTCAATATCAGTAAAAATGAAATTTAAATTAAAATTTCCATTTCAAAGAATTTATTCGCTTTGTTTTCGAGCTAGGCAATCTTGAACTCCACCAGAGTCCGTATATTTGAACCAAACGACTCTACAATGGTACATAAAATAATTGATAAAAATTGCGAATGCAAATTGAAAAAAAAAATCGATCAATATCGAAAATGAAAATAAGATTGAATAAATTAATGAGAGAAGCATCGATTTGACGGTATACATATGTTTTCCCTGTTACCGGACACGACCACGAGGACATTTGTTTTTTTTTTTTTTCCATAACCGACGACTTTTTCGTAACTGAAACAAAAAGTTCGTATGAGGGCGAGACGGCGGGTTTTGCGGTGACTCCGAGAACGCAGAAGGAGGAAGATGACGATGAAGGAGACGGAGGGAGATTGAGGAGAGAGAGAAAAAGAGAGGATGAGGCAAACTGAGGTGGGTAGCAAGGTGCTGCTGTTTCTGGCGCTGCCAAGGTGGCCGTTGGGGCAGCTGATCTCCCCGAATAGCAGCAGGTGAATGCGGGGAACGCGCGCGACTCCTCTCGTAAACACATATAGATATAATTCTACCAACGTATACTCACGAACATCTCCATACACACTCCCGATATTGTAATATTTTTCTTTTGTACGATGAACAACGATGAACCATGAAAATCAACGGTTTCGCCCGCAAGAACTCGACTCTTCGTTTAGGAAACGTCGAACTTTAACGACACGAGATGTAACTTTGGATAAGAGCGGGAATTCGATTTCGTCAATCAATATTAAGGGAGAAGTAATAAAAATTTTTCGGTACAAATATTAGGTGCAGTAAAAAGAAATCCATGATTTTTCCACTAGAACCCAAACGCGCTCATGCGACCGTTTTGTGATCGATTGACTCAGTTTGTGATTGGTTGACTCCAGAAAATAATGGATTTTTTTTTACTACACCCAATATTGGCTTATTTCCTTCATCGAAAAAGTGACAGTTGGAGATGAATGCGGTTTTGGTGTTGTTTTTTTTATAGTCCAAAAAGTGACTAACTGCCATGCGGAATAATCAGTCGTCTAAATAACGAAAGAAACACGTAAGGCTACGTTGAATAAAGTTAGGAAAATCGGGTCGCTGTGAAAATTGCATAAAATCGATTGTTCGCTTGAGGGAAGTCAAATAGAGGAGGGAAGATGAAAAATACAGCGCGATCGTAAATTCGAGGAAAGAATTGTAGTTTTCTATTATAGAATGGTTAGACAGTCTGTAACCGAGTTTTTTTTTTATCGGAAATACGTTTGCCAAAATGATGTACATGATTTTTCAATGAGAATTGTAGAAAAAAAAAACTGTGGAAGAAAAACAAAGTAAGATGAAAAAAAAAATTGAGGTGAGTAAACATTTTTTAAATAGTGGCTAAAAAAAGGGTTCGATATTTCTAATTTATCAGAGACTCCTAATCGCGGAATTTTTGGTCAGTTTCAAGATCTCGTGGTTCATCGATTAGCCAATCCGTCTAATTTCGCTGAGCCTCTTAGTTTCCCCCCTTTTTTTTCGCTCTAGTGGTCGGTTTTTCTTTGGTTCACGTAAGCGACCGAAAGCCACGTATTAGCGGTGACGTATACGCGACGTCGTTGCCGTTGAAGTGTATAGGGGCCGTGTCGGCAAAGAGGCGCAGGAGAGTGAAGGAAAGAGAGAGAGAGAGAGAGAGAAAACGACTTCCTCGATAGCGTTTCTTGTCTCCGGTTCCCATGTCTCTTTGCGAGCGTTTGGTCGTGCACCGTTTATACGCTATGGGTCTTTCCGTTGTCGCCGATTCCCATGGACTTCCTAAACATCGACTTCCTCGTCGAACCGGCGATGTCCGTGAACCGGCAGATGGCCTATTAATTCGTACACGAAGACGACCGAGGAGAAACACTTCTTCGCCTTTCTTTCCTTTTCCCCTCGTTGCTATCACCCTCCCTTCGCTTCTTCCTCATGATTACCTTCCTCTTTCTCATCGCCCTCGCAACCCCGAGGATTCTCACCCCCGTTGCGCACTTGTTTTCCCCACTGGCTACAACGTCGACCCTCCTTTCCGTTACTTCCGGCTTTACTCGAGGGATCACCATCAGCACGAATCTTTTATCGGCCCAGAAACCGCCAACCGTAAGAAAATACGTTTTCTTGACCGTCAATCTTCCTGTTAATTCGCTGGGATACCGAATTATCGAACAACGGTACGATCGTTGAGAGAATCGAAATCGTAATACCAATTTTCATCTCGATGATTTTCTTTACTGATTCGATGGATTTTTTTGTTCTTGGCAATGAGCCGAGCAATGGAAGGAAATTAATTGATTGATTTTATGCGTTCATTTTTGGTTTTTTTTTAAATTGTTTTAACCGAAACAAATTTGGAGTTCAGACAAATCCAAATCCAGACAATCTCAAGCTCGAATCTAAGCCCAAATCGAAGTCCAAGTTCAAATTCAATCGAACTCAAAACCAAACTCAAATCTAAGCAAAAGAAAGTCGAAGCCCAAACCGAAAACGCCGAAATCAAACCCAAATACAACAAAAATCAAACCCAAACAATCCCACAAAACCAAATCCAACAAAAATCAAAACCAAACAATCCCACAAAACCAAATCCAAGCCCAAATCCAAACTCAAGCTCAAATCCAAACGCACCCATCCCCAAATCCGGAAAAGCCCAAACCCAAACGAATCCAAAAATCAGACGATCGATCAACAGCTTCCAAAAAAGACTTAAAAACGAAACCAATCTCACACCGCAAATTATAGAAACCGTAAGAGATTCGTTTGACTACGAATTGAACGCTGGAAGAGTAAGGAGAGTCAGTTAAATCAAGGCTGACGGCAGCGAACTGACGAGCGAACTGACGAGAAAGAGTCAAAGAGCTTGGGGGGGGGCGGTTAGACAACGAGTGGTCAAAGAATTTACTACCGTCCGCACAAATCGCTGATGCCGGAATGCTCGAGTTGTTGTTGCGGTCTACCGGAGATCTCCAAGAGATGCAAGGTCGAGATGAATCTTTGGAATGAAATAAAGCGGCCACCGAGAGACTCGACTCTCTCTCTCTCTCTCTCTCTCTCTTATAGATCGAGTGAAAGAGAAAGAGAGAGAGAGAGAGAGAGAAAGACAGCGAAAGACGAAAATCAGAGAGCAAAGCAAACATATAATACGAAAACGTATACCCGCACACGTACGTATAGTGGATAGTAGGACGAACGAAGCGAGATAAAGAGTCTACGTGTAGCTGAAACAGAGATAGGATCTCGAATGGCTCCCGTCTTCAGCGTGACTGGTAATGCTCTTCAAGAAAACCGAGGAAGAGAGTAAAAAGAGATCCTGCGATGGAGAGAGAGAGAGAGAGAGAGGGGGGGGGAGGGGGATGAAACCCGGAGGCCCTTTGATAATTGCCGACTCCTCGTATACTTACGCACACACGTGAACGCGCGTGCAACCGAAATTGGACACACGAGTACAATTTTATGATTGTAACGAAAGATCGAGGAAGGAATACTCCTTCGACACGCGATTACCTCCTTTTTTTCACTCCCGCCCCTTTTTCACTTCCATCCTCCAACCATTTTGGACAACGCGAACATCTCCGGGTTCTACTAAATTTTTCAATGCCCCAACATTTTTCACGAACGTTTTCTGACGCACGGTTGGAATTCGTCGAATTCACTCGCAACGGTGTACAGAGTAGGAGCGACGATGGGAACGCAGCGCTCGCGGACAAAAGCGGAGACAAACTTGACTGATTGTCAAAAAATTTGTCCAATTTCGCAAAGTGCGAAATTTGTCCAATCGAGTTGGTAATATTCTTCGATTACAATTGGAAAACGACAATTGGCTAATGACGTACAAAAATACTGGAATATTATTTTTTTGTACTTTAAATGATAATAAAGTACAAAAATACTGAAAAATACTTACACTTGATCGATTCCCCGCGACTAATTGGACGTTAGAACAACGCGTACAATTTCACATCCATACTTCGAAGAACAAAATTCGTATTGTGCTGTACTTTTAATTTTAAGTTTGTTTGTTTTTTTTTTTTTTCACTTGGCCCCGTGGCAATATCCACAACACTGGTTGCAAATATTAACAATCCTACCGGAATCGAAGTTGTTTCTTTCATTGCGATAACATTCCAGTAATAATGAATAAACGATCGTTGCTCGAGGGAGTGGTCGTTTGTTAAAGAGTATTTTTCTACAGTAGCGAAAGTTTCGTCATTCATACGAAAATATGAATCCCTTCGTGACGCATCAAGGCCCCTTTCGCTTTCGCTGCTCGCTGGTTGTTATGCTCAAATTTCCTTTTTTTCGGTTTACTTTGTGCTACGAGAGATGCGGAGAAACGAGGGCGCGTTATTGATAGAAAAAATAAATGTACGTTGGGTTAGGTAGCAAGGTTAGGTCACAATGGGTTACGCACCCGCACCCTGCGTACGTAACAAGAAGAATTTACGTATCCCCGATCTGGAGAAAAAGGAAGTCGAGCGGAGACGAAGGTTATGATGGAAAATAGCGCCCCCCCCCCACTCTCGTCCCAACTCACCCCGCCCCCATCCAAGCGTTAAGAAAACTGGCTTTCTTTTGCTCCATATACGTGTACGCACGTATATATCCCTAGACCTACCTACAATTACACACAATGCATGACCGATGGGATTACGTAGGCGCCCTTGGGATTCCCTTTCCATTCAAAAATCGCAGCTTGAATAGGGATCGCGAGAAAGGATAATATCCGTTGCCGGAACCGGCGCGAGGAGGTCAGAACGAGAGAAAAAGAGGGCGCAATCTCCACGGATGGAATCTGCCTCGAAGATCCGTCGGGAAAATATATATCTTCTTTTTTTTTAATTCGCATTTCGAGCTAAGACTGTCTAATATACGATTGTAATTTTAACTGGTCGTCTTTTGTCCAGTGGTTATTTCAGAGCTTCAATTTCTTTTCACGCTTCGTTCGAATCGCGAATCGTAAAATTGAGTGATTTCGCGAAAAACCGTGTTTTTTCTTGTTCCTTTTTTTTTTCAAAAAATCATAACTTCATTATTTTTAGAAGTAATTAAATAAAACTTTCACGAAAATAGAGTTAACAGGTGATATTTTTATTTGAAAAATAGTGCGATATTGGATCTTTAAAAAAATGTATTTATTTTTTCATTGGCCGTTCAAGGCTTCATATTTAGCCCGAAATTTGGCGTTGAGATCGAGGAATAACCCCATTTGTATACGAAGGTTTAACGAAACGAATATTGAAAAAAATAATAATAATAATGAACGATCAAGGGAAAAGTAAGGATCGAACGATTCCCGGGAATCTTATTATTCACGAGCGATATTCCGCTTCGGAAGCCCGGAGAGAGAGAGAGAGAGAGAGAGAGAGAGAGAACGAGTGAGGGAGCCCGTATAGTAAAAATAATTCGCCGCGCTCGCACTAGATGCTCCCTCGGATCCACCTGTTGCCCCCACCACGCGGTCGGACGTTACGTACGCGCCGAGTGGCGAATAAGCGAAACTCCGTGGCGCATGCGGTTCGCGAGCAAGTGTGCGCGTCGTGGACCTTCGAGCGTCCCCCGGCTGGGTTTCTTTTACACCGGAGTTCTCACGGACGACACACGCGCGCGGCCAAACGGGAGGAGCGTGAAAACCGAGAGACGAGGATGGCGAAAGTGAAAATGTTCGGGGTTGAAAGAAGGGGAAGAGGGGGGGGGGGGGGCGGGAAGGGAGATCGAAGACGCACGTGTCCTCTGTGCGTTCGGTTTCGTTGGCTTGGGGACTTTCAACGTTCTGACGATAAAGGGAGACTCTGGAGAGACGGAGATCGAAAATGCGGAAGAAAGAGAGAGAGAGAGACAGTGAGACAACGGAAAAGCGAGAAGCTCGTAAGTAGCCCCAAGAAAGACTCGGTACTGAAAAAGCGAGAAAAACATTCTCGAACGATCGCGGATGAGTGAACGTGAGATATATGGCCCAAGTGAAGATATAGGAACCAGGGGAAGCAAGTAAAAAACAAACGTTGCAAGAATATGTGTGTTCATCATGCACACACATATTCGTCTGCACCGAAGGCTTGGGAGAATAAAAAAGAATATCACGGAGATGAAGAAGAAGAAGAAGAAGGAAGAGGCGGAAAAAAACGATTAAGGCGCCCCCAGCAGAGCAACCAGCCTCCGTACAGCGCTCGTTCAGTCCCACGCCAAGACGCTACACTCGACTCTACGTGCGTTCCTCCTCGATCGTAAAAAACAACAGAAGAAAAAAAAACAAAAACGCTCGCTGAGTGCGTGTCGGACCACGCATGGAGTTCCCTAGTCGTTTCTTCGGGCAATCAAGTGAAGAGTCAATCTTTACCCAGTGTGGGAAGATTATTATTATTATTTTATGTTATAAAGTTATTATGGTGTAGGCATTATTATTATTATTATTATTATTATTATTATTATTATTATTATTATTATTATTATTATTATTTTTATTATGTATGACTGGCACCGAAAATTTCATCGTTAGAATACATTTTCGTTTTCGCCTTTTTGTAATTTCTTTCGTGGAATTATCGAAACGTTTGTTTATCGGGAATTATGTTCGTAATGGTGAGATCATTAATCGAGAGAGATAAGTACGTTTGTAAGATTTTCGTAGTGGAAATTCATAAGAAATTCTTTTGAGGAAATAAAACAAGAATTTTATTAATTCGCATTGAAGAAGCAAGCTTGAATGTTGTTGTTTCATCAATGACTACAGCATAGTGATATTCAGATTTTATTAAATTGAAATATTAATTAAAAAATGAACCGATAAATGGAAGAATTGCGTGCGAAGTCAATTAGTTTTAAGATTTCCATTTGCGTTAATTTTTTAAATAAATAAAGGTCAAAGTTTATGAAAACGAAGACGGAGTTTAATTTATAAATCCGATTGAAAACTGAATTAGAATTTGTCTCAGTCATCGTTCGAACGCGTAAAATGTACGAGGACAAGCATTAAAAAAAGAATCCGCTCGACACCCGATATAAGCAGATAGCTAGCGCAAGTTCGGAAGACTAATCGTTGTTTACATGTATTTCTGCAATGTTTTCGGGTCACCGATAAAAAAAGTGTGCAGGCCGCGGGAAAAATCCCGCCGGGGGTCGACTTCGATATTTCACGATATTTCCGAACGACCCGCGTATCGGAAATTTTTTCGTTCTCTTCCCAACGATATTTTTTTAATTATTTCTCTTTTTCTTCATCACCGCTTACGTAAATCACTCCACGCGTTCCTATCGCTCGTTGACACAAAGTCCGAATTATCGTGACTTTGTTGTCGTCGTAGGTCACTTTTTGCCTTTCATTCTTCACCGAACAATCACGAGCTGCAATTTTTATACCCGGATATGTTCACCGACTTCCGAATATTCCCATCCTCTTGGGGAATGAAAGTAGAGTGCCGGAAAAAAATATCGTATTTTGACACCGGATATTTTTCGGCAAAGCGAAAAATCTGTTGGGACGTTCTCGTTGCAGGTTCCTCCCGAACACAGATACGGCCAGTCATTACGGACGAAGCGAACAAAAAATGTCCCCTATGAAAGCCGCTTGGTAATTCGAGCCCTTTTTCGGCATTCCGAGTGACCTAATTGGGACCACCGGAGTCGTCGAACGTTCTGGCCTCCTGTCTCCCGTCTCAACCTCAGTTCAACTTTGCTCATTCAACAAACCTCGTTTCAACAAACCTCGTTTCGAAAAACCTCATTTCAACAAACCTCGTTTCGAAAAATCTCGTTTCAATAAGCTTAATTTCGAAAAACCTCATTTCGACAAACCTCTTTTATACAAACCTCATTTCTATAGATCTCATTTCTACAAATCTCATTTCTACAAACCTTGTTTCTAAAAACCTCAGTTTTACAAACCTCATTTCTACAAACCTTATTTCTAAAAACCTCAGTTTTACAAACCTCATTTCTACAAATCTCAGTTCTACTAATCTCATTTCTATAAATCTCATTTCTACAAACCTCATTTCTACAAACCTTATTTCTAAAAACCTCAGTTTTACAAACCTCATTTCTACAAATCTCAGTTCTACAAACCTCATTTCTATAAGCCTCATTTCGACAAACTTCATTTCTACAAACCTCATTTCTACAAACCTCAGTTTTACAAACCTCATTTCTACAAATCTCATTTCTGTAAATCTCATTTCTACAAACCTCAGTTTTACAAACCTCATTTCTACAAATCTCAGTTCTACAAACCTCATTTCTATAAGCCTCATTTCGACAAACCTCATTTCTACAAACCTCATTTCGACAAACCTCATTTCGACAAACCTCATTTCGACAAACCTCATTTCTACAAATCTCAGTTCTACAAACCTCATTTCCATCAGCCTCATTTCGACAAACTTCATTTCTACAAACCTCATTTCTACAAACCTCATTTCGACAAACCTCATTTCGACAAACCTCATTTCTACAAATCTCACTTCTACAAACCTCATTTCTACAAACCTCATTTCGACAAACCTCATTTCTACAAACCTCATTTCAACGAACCTCGTTTCAACATACCTCATTACAACGCACCTTATACAGCAAACCCTCAGTTTAAATTCACTCATTCAACAAACCACAAATATCGGCGTGTTGAATCAAAGTTCTCGCTGTTTTGTTTGTTTTTTTTTTTTCATAACAAATGAAACTTTATGCAAAACGAAATAATTTTGCAAGTTCAATAAAGCATTTCACGGGTTTAAAGTGACTCAAATGCCATCGCGAGTTGGAGGTTAAACTGTACGCAGCCGGTTCTGCCAGCGCGATCTTTTCAGCAACGAGAACATATTCTTGCTAATAATTAATTATTCCCTTTCATTATTACCAATAACATATCTTCATTGTAACGTATTTTAATCGGCCCGATTTCCGATTTGGTCGTTTGTTATTTTCATCACGCCTTCATACTCCAGTTTTCGTTGAACCGTTGATTGAAAGGATGTACACAGCTTCATCGGCCCGGTTTCTGAAGTCTCTTGAGCACCTGCTCATCCATCTCGCTCCCTCTTCCCCATCATCTTGCGCAGTTACGGGTCTACCGAGTTTATCCCTAGGGAATGAAGAGCAAGGGATCGAGAAGTTGGGCAGAAGACCTTTTCGGATTAATCTATCGCTAGGGCCCTTTTCTCCCCCCTCCCCTACCCGGCTGGGCCCCTTTTTAATTCTCTCCCGTTTTTTTTTCACTCTCCCCCTCCTCCTCCCTCTGCGCAACCGCTTTTGTCGTTTATCGGTCTTACATCGATACTCGTGTCGTCCGCGCGTTTTTGATCGTCAAATATGCGCGCGACTCCGAGAGATGGGAGATCGAAGAGGTGCGCGTGGTAGGACCGACCTTCGATGGAACTCGATCTTACGTTGAGCCGAGTGTAGGCCATGGTCCCACACGCCGAAACTCCCCTCTCTCCAGCCGGGCCTTTCGGTTTTCGAAGATTCTACTCTCTCGACGATACACGCGCCCGTGCTTGCCTGTATCGTCAACATTACGGCTATGGGTCGTTTCAAACCAAATTTATGTTCTTCGTTGACTGAAAAATCGAGAATTAAAAATTCATCATTGTTATTCAATTTTGTTTCAATTATATTTACGTAATATTTTACGTAAATACAATCGAATTATTGTTCGATTATTCTATTTTATTATTACAATTATAATATTACAATATTATAATTATTATAAATTCTAATATATTTATATAACATAATTATAATTATTATAATTATTCGATTATTATATTACATTACATTATTACAATCAAATTGTTATTAATTATCTAAAATTATTATTCTTCGGGCTGTCGAAAAAAAATATTTGTTCGGGTTAAAAAAAAAGAATTCTTCGCTTTATCGAAACAAACGAAGCGAATGTATGTTTAAGAAAGAGAAGAAAGTCCACCGCCGTAAATTATTAATTCAAGCGGTCACCGCTCTCGGTATGGGCTAGAAGCGAAACGACTCAAAATTTCACTGAACCGTAACTGCAACCTTTCGCCAGTATCGATACGATTTAAATTCATCTACATCAATCAAGATCACCGTAACGCTTGCATCCACGATGCAACATAATTTACGTCGCTTCGAAAAACATCGGCCAAACGTCGAGCTCGACTGAAACGGACCCTGTATTACTAGGGAATAAATTAGAAATGAAGACGAGCACGTGTGTAGTATTATTTTTTTAAAATAAAAGCATCGGAAATACAAGCATTATTGTTATCATTATTATGGTGGATATAGGTACGTACGAGGTAGCGAATACACGAAGGGAATGCGTAAGTGAGTTACTCGAAGTCGGAAGGGGGGGGGGGCAAGGCCTCTATTACCTACGAGGAGTTTCTGCCTCCTCCCTCCTTTATTTATTTCCAACTACTTCGCAGCCCCCCCCTCCTCCCATGAATCCTGCATCAATATCTGTACTATATATCGTGTTTGCCCACACGTGGACCGTCTATCTTTGAGTCTTCGCCGCCAATGACCAGCCAAAGCGCGTTCGTGTTGATGCTTCATTAAAAAAAAAAAATTAAAAATTAAAAAAAAAATAAATAAAAAATGCACACGTACTTGTAAGGGAACGAAATTGAATCAACGATTAAACAGTTTCTCTGCAAAAATTTCGTGGTTGGATTCCTCGTAACGGCGTTACCGTTTGCACCGTAGGGATGCACCAAAAATTAAATTTCTTTTCTTTTTTACTTTCCACTTGTCCATTGACACAATCAAGCTCCTGAACTCTCGCGAGCAATTGATCAGATTTCACCGATCTACTCCGCTTTTGTGAAATACGATTTAGGATAATAAAAAAAAAAAAAATAAAAAATGCAAATAAGAATTGAATATTGAAAAAAAAAAAAAAAATTGATGTATTTCCAATTGATTGTAAATATTCCAATACGAAAAAAATTGAGTATTTTTTTGTATGTATTCCAAAACAAAAAATTTGTATTCCAATACAAAAAAAATTGAGTATTTCCAATTGATGAATTAATGAATCAATCGGTTGTTCAAAAACACAGATTTTTTTTATTATCCCTTGGTTATTACCCTTCGCCGAGTCCTTCAAATTCATAAATCGTACACTCGACGCATTGACCAATACTTGACCCAACAAAGCCAAGAATCAATCAAACTTGATACCCCAAACATTCGTAACGTCCCGTAAATCTCGACAAACAAAACGTCCGAAAACGCCTCGTGATAGAAAAACTTTGACAAATTACTATAATTAACGTGGGGGGGGGGGGGGGGGGGGGGGGGGGGGGGGGGGGGGGGGGGGTAGTAGGTCGAATACTCTTGTAATGACGATGAGTTTTACGATGACCAGGAAGATGAAGAGAAAAAAAAAACAACAAAAGGAGAGAAGCAATTGCGGAGCGTGTAAGAAGCGTATGCAACGAATTTTACAGTACCTCGAGAATAAATATATATATATATATATATATGTGTGTGTGTGTTTTTTCTTCGCTGGGAGCCGACAGAAGTATCTTTGGAGTGGGGCAACGAGTAAAAGAGGGGGAGGCTTAAGGGTGAGTGGTGGTCGCGTAGTGGGGGGGTTGACTGAGGTTGGGCCCCCCCCCCCCCTCCCAACTCGACGAAGAGGGCCCGAGAGCGACTCCCGTAGGTGCCCATGGCCGCAGAGCAAACGCCACACCATCGTCCCTGACGAGGGAATACGACGAACGTGAGGGAGAGAGAGAGAGAGAGAGAGAGAAAGAGAGCGAGAAAGAGAGAGAGAGAGCGTGAGGAAGAGAGCGAGAGGAGAAAGACAGGAGACGACATAAAAAAAAAAAAAGGGAAAAACGAACCGAAAACCCACAGCTCGAGCCCAGCAGCGCGGGACTTCTTCTCATGCTAGCCTCAGTTCGAAACCATCCTTGGAAAGTCGCGGTTCGAAGCCAAACGTCGTTGTTAAACCTAACCTTTTATTTTTTTGTTTTCGTTTTGTTTGTTTGTTTGTTTTTCCTTCCTCTCGATTATTCTTTCACGACGCGATCCGCTTCGAAAAAAAAACAACAATTTATTATTTATTACGAGGAGACAAAAATAAGTTATCAGTATTTTATTATTCTTATCGATATTATTAATATTATTATTATTATTATTATTATTATTGTCGTCATCATTGTTAAAAGAGTTTCGAAACGAATTTTCGTATCGACAATTCGAATTCGAAGTCCTCGTTGAAAAGTGTTCGTTTTGGATGATTTTCGGTGTGTGTTTTTAATTGACTCTTATCGTTAACATCGATAATCCGGTGACGCGGAATCTCCTTGTGAGTCAATCGTCATTTTTACGTATCTGCGAAACGGTGGAAAGAACAGTCGTCGATTTTCTCGTTGTTTTTGCCCTGTGACCACGTGGTTCGAGTTGACGGAAGGGCGCAAGCGGTTGGGTGGGAGAGGCGGGGAGGGGGGAGAAGACAAGTGATCGGGAACGATAAAGAACGGTGTATAACTCGTGGTTTGGTTTAACCATAAAAACGAAATTGTGAAAAAAAAAGGGCCGAGGAAAATAAAGTGTGAATTAGAGAGAGAGAGAGAGAAAGAGAGAGAGAGAGAGAGAGAGGACGCAGAGTTTCGACGATTTTTTCGAAATCCACGCTATCGATCGTGACGCAAGAGAATCGATCTGACCGGCTGATCCGCCGTTGGTAAGTGTGACATTCCTAATCTACTAAAAAAAGAAAAAAAAAAAAAAAGACGCTTGTCTTCTCGTTCCCACGGGATTTCCCGGGTTTCCGGTTACGGGCGACCGTTTTTTCATTTTGAGATTAAAGGACACGAAAAATCGGTAATACCGATCTTTCAAGGCTTTTCGGGACTTCGAAAGAATTGTCGATTTGCCAAAGGGGAAAATCCGCGGAGTCAACGGTGCACTTGTCACCCGAAAATCTGGGGAATCCTCGGAAGGTACATACGCTCTAACATAATGGCCAGAGAACTCGATCCGAGATAAATATTTCATCCCCCTTGTCCCCCCCCCCCCCCCCCCCCTCCTTCACCCAACCCCTTCGTCTCGTATACAACGATCGGATATATATTCATGATGGGATCGAAAAAATGTCACGTCTTGACTTTCAAATGCAGACGGGATCGCTGAAATCGCGTCGGGGATTCACCCGAGCGTTGCTCGTCCTCGTCGTCGTTCGCTTTAATTAACGGAAGATCGACAGCCCCGCCAGGAAACACGAGAAACTCCTGCGGGACAGATAAGAATTGGGAGGGTTCCGCAGCAGGGGATATACCGACGCGTATAACTACCTCCTCTCGTTCTACGGTCCCCGAAAAACTTTGTGAATAAAAAACACGATATCGAAGACCTCTGATTCGACTGGGAATCGATTAATCGCGTCATTCAATTTTATTTTTTCATTTTGTTTTTTTGTCTTTTTTTTTTTTCGAATCATTATTACTGTACCATTTATTTGCAAATGATTTTTTTATTGTATTTTATTATTATTATTATTATGAAACTGTTCATTATTATTAAATGCAGTCAATTTTTATTAAAATTATTTTTGAATGTTATTAAACTGATACAAAATGTTTAATATCAATTGAAAAATTAATAAATTATGATAACCTTGTTTCGTAGCATCATTTCGTATTTATTATTATTATTATTATTATTATTATTATTACTGTTATCGCTATTGTCTATCATTATTATTTAAAAAAGAAATTTTAATAATTATTAATCATTTATTAAATTTTGTTTTCATAATCTTTTTGTTCATTTATTCCGCGACAATTCTCAATGCAAATGTTTCTTGTCGTGTGGTCCGGCCAAGACAAAGGAATTTCCGATCAAAGGTCTCGATTCGAAGACAAGCGAGAACAGAGGACGAAAAGTTTCGCAGGCTTCATTCAACGATCCATTGACTATCTTTCTCTCTCTCTCTCTCTCTCTCTCTCTCTCTCTCTCTCTCGCTCTTTCATCTCGAAGCTTTACCTTTCGGTACCTCGCGTGTACGGTCGGATCGGAAGAAGAAGAATAAAAAAAAAAAAAAGATCGAGGGTGTCCCCCACACGTGGCGATGTTCACCGGAACGAGACGAAGAAATAATAGGGAGGAATGATTCGTGGGGTATGGGTACGAAGGAGGAGATCGATGATTCGTTACAGGGACTCCGAGATTTTCGTCGATCCTAGAATAAGAAAGGGGCGAGGGGGAGGGGGGGGGGGGGGGGGGGGGGGGGGGGGGGGGGGGGGGAGAAAGAAAAATCGGTGCAGGGAATAGACGATATATGAACGTGTGACAATAAGAGGGGTGCACAACGTAACAACCCCTATGTAGACCAGGTTGTACTGTGTCAGTCGCAAGTCCATGGGGGAGCCTACTGGGACAGTTAGTACGTAGGCATAAAGGAAGTCCACGCTTCTATTGATGAAGAACAGAAGTGGGGATATGCCTCTCTCTGAGGATGGGATTATCTCGGGCTCCCCAGGCAGGTAACCCTCCTGAATTTTTCAATCGAATCGAATCGTCCTGGTACCCGGGGACTTTCAAACGAGAGTTTTCACCCTCTTTCCAATAGCGAGGGGCAAACTTCGACAATGAAACATCAATGCGAGAAATTCAATGGGATTGCGCAAAAATGTCTCGTACGTATCGACGCCCAGGGTATATATATATTTTTTTTTTTTTTTTTCATTGTTGAACAGTGTGGGAGTTTGCTGGGATTTTCAACTAGGGCTCACTTGCTTGTCACGATCACCTTCTCTTTTACACTCTCTCTCTCGAGAGAGAGGGAGAGAAAGATTTTTCTCTTTTTCTATTTTTTCTCTCTTTTGATTCTTACACTTTTATATCTCTCTCGAACTTTCCACTCAATTCGTAATAACACCAGACGAATATTGAAAAACTAGGGGAAAAGGGAACTGAACTGGGGTCTTCAGATTTTATAGGAAGGAGGGGGGAAATCACCTTTCGCAGAGATCAACACTCATAACGTACTTTTCTTCCACTGTTCTGTTTGCCAACCGTTCCAAGGGTCACATGCTTTGTCGGGGTTTTCCCCGCAAGGATTTTCACACTTTTCGAACATCGGGTTCCACGAGGGGATCCCCGGTGATGGAATGAGGGAAAATACAATCACGAGGGATCAGAAATCACGGATGGACTCGATGTTATCTCTCAGATGTTTTTCATATTATTTTTTATGGGGAAAATATTTGGGAATGGAAAATAAATTGTTCATTGATCGTAGTATACAACAGGATTGTATAATATAACTTTGATGATGAACTGTTCGATTCTTGATCTCGTTTTAACCTCCGGACTTTTGAGTATCATGAAAATGAATTTTTTTTTTTTTACGTTTCTCGTATCGTTTATTCATAAAAAAATGTTTTTTTACGTTTAATCAAATTTACAAAAGTTTTGTCAAATTTACAAAACGGAAATTGGCTTGAATAGCTTATTTTTTTTCAATATTCCTGGCACTTTTGAAATACGAGAATTATGCAATTTGTTTAATTTATTTCGACATTCGTATAAAAGACTGCGAAAACTCGAGAAATTGCAGTTTTTAATAATAATGTAATAAAGGGAAATAAAAAACCAACAAAAAAAAAAATCGATTCAATGCTTCATCAGAAAACTACTTAACAACAATTTTTTCTTTACACATGAAAAAATCAACGTCTCGTCAATATTATCCTGCCATCCACTTTTCAATCATGAATTCTATCTATACCTAAATACTGCATTCAAAAAACAATTCGCAACTTTTTAAAAAACACCATAAAAAAAAAAAAACATTTTCTAATTTCAAAACCACATCCTCGCGTTTAACCGTCCAATTTCGAAACTCCCTTTAAAAATCCATTTTCCCCACTCCGCGAAAAATAAAAAAGTGTGAACGAAAGGTACGGGTTTACGAATTCGTCGAGAAGGTCGGTTGGAACGTTGGTATCGAGATTTATGAAAACCCAAATATCCGGATTCGTTTCCGTTGACCGTTCACAGTTGTCTAGTTCCTGATATCCGTCCTTCGGTGTTAGAACCCCTCTTGGATCACCTATGAACTTTTACGAGCCGTTACGTTTCGTACGTGTCCCATCGAGGTGGCAAACTTACCAGGGTACGAGTCATTTCAACGTTTCTAATCTCGGACTAACCGCTAAACAAAGGGAAGATCCGTTTCCTCTTCGTTGCTGGGACGAAACGTCCCGTAGAAGGAAGACGGTATAACCGGTATCCCGTAGCAGGACCGTTGCCCAGAAATGAGTCAAGGGTCGTACCGGTAGTTTTTCCATCGTCCTTCTTCACCACGGACCGGAAATAAAGCTCGATCTTTTAAGAGTTCCCCCACACCTCTCCCCCCCCCCCCCCTCTGCCCTTCTCAATGCTAGAAAACTCGGATAAAAGAAGGGGAGATCTTTGATTGTTCCGAAAAGGCCCCAACTGAGAATACAGGTTTGTTCGCTGGTAACAGGCTCGCGTATGCTAATGATTGAAAGTTTCGTGCCAGTGCGACCCCGAAGATAATGAAAGAGGAGCCATTTCTTTTCGGATCCTAGTCCCGCAAGGGGAACCTCACGAGTCCGCGAGTAGGCAAACCACCCCGTGAAAAATCCCTCGACTCATTTGCATATTCTCGACCCACTTTTTTTTTTACCCCCTCGTTGTATCCCTGAGAGCTTCTGTTTTTTAAACGTCCCGTTGTGGGAATTCGCTCCTCCGAGAATCGTTGCGACGACGCGGTGGCGCTTCAAAAAATGATTTTTCCAATCGTTCGTTTGGAAATAAAAAAAAAAACATTAAATGTTTTAAAAATAGAATAACTCTGGAGTAGATAGATGTTAGGGAGAAATAGATCAACGAAATAATTCATGAGACTGTTGCCTGGGTGGCCTAATTTTTATCGAAAAACAATCAAAAGTTAAGTAAAATCCTTGTTGTTTGGGTTTATTTAAAATAGGGTTTTAGAAAAACTATGGCTAATTACTCCGGACTCTTGTTCTATAAATAGGGTAAGTTACTACGAATAGGGATTACTTAAATTTTTACTATTACTCTGATAAATTTTAATGCAAAAAAATTTTAATTCAATAAAATTTAATGCAACGCAAAACTGCAATTTTACTTACATCGATAAACTTTAATAAAACTTACTTACCCTATAAATTAGGGTAAATATATTTTCGACAGATTTCCAACGCTTTTAGTTTCTTCGAGAAAAAAAACAACGATTAGCGAAAAAATTCGGATAAATTGAAAATTGCATTATTTGTAGATTGTAAAAGAGTTCGAATAATCTCGTTAATAAAACTTTGAATTTTGAAAAAAAAAAAAAAAAAATGGCAGAATTGCACATTTTCGAATGGACGATTCGAATTTTTGAACATTCCGGAGACAAAAGACGACGCGGAGGTCCGCGAACCATCGCGAGCGAAGAAAAACGTTATGCGGGTTGATGCTGAGTCGAAGAGTAAAAGGAGGATGAATTTTCTTACGCTCGTGTGTTCGGATTATGGTACAACCTAGCAGGGGGTTTAACCCCGCATTGTAGCTAATTGCGGCGCGTCTCGAGGCTCTAGCATATATCTGACGGATGGAAATACAACGCTCGATCGTGGTGGTCTCTATTGTCGTTTAACCCGCACCCCCGGCCAGCTCTTCGCGATGTATTTTTCAAAACGAAAAGCTTTTCGTCGTAGGACGAGGGCGTTCGTTCAAGGATGAAGAAAATATCCAAGACGGAATCGGAAGTGAACGGTAGAGAGGGGAGAGAGGTTGGTACGAGAGAAGCAACGGGAGGGAATAAGAATTGAAGGGCGAGTCAGAGGGTACGTATTTTCCGGACGAAATTTTCGTAGGTCCCAACCAAAACAAGTATTGTTCGTTTTTATGGTCTGTTTTGAGTCCCCTGCGAGGTTATCCTTCAAAAGATCTCCCAGGGGGTTATTCCCTTTGTCCCTTCCATTTACTTTCGCGGTTTGGAAGCTCGAAACCGTCGTCGAAGATACGGAACTTCGAAGGATCCAGTTTTTAAAAATCGTCGCAGTGTGACTCCTGATAATTTCTGATCGTAGAATTTCAATTTTTTTTTTTCGATTAATCATAATCTCCAATTGTTCAATGTCCGTTCGATCCAATGTCCCGGTTCTGGATTTTTTGTTTGTTTTTTCGTGTGTTCGCCATTTTTTTTAGTCCTGCTAGGGGACAAGATCGAGGCAAGCGAGCGGAAGCCATGGACGAAGAAATAGAGGGAGTGAAAGAGATAGAGAGAGAGAGAGAGAGGTGGATACAAGGAGAACGGGGAGATCCTTCGTGTGTGGTCCAAACAGGCCTCTCGTATAGCAAGGAGCAGCAAAGCACCACGAGGAGAAACAGCAGCAGCCTCGGTCACTCGGAAAGGTGTCGCATGGTGTGTGGTATGCCGGAGTGTCCGAGAAGCTTGCCATTCTCGTACGAACCAGCATGCCTGCACTCCTCAGAAGCTTTCAGGCCTCTGGAGGCGTTAAGACCTCGTTATTATGGACCGAGTTCATACAGACGTAGGAAACTTGGAAGACACAAAAAAATCTCGCATCTGGAACTCGTTGATCGCGTCATCCGTAAAAAAAAAAAAAAAAAAAACTTCAAAAATATAAAAAATATAAAAACGTCCTGTCGAGTTGATTTTGCTGATACGATGGAAACAACGTATGGCGTCGTCAATGTTGCGTCGATCAGATTTATTCGATGTTTCATCGATTTTTCACCTTAACATGGATTTTTACGTTTTTTTCTTTTATTCTTTTTTTTTTTTATTATTTTTTCAGTAATTATTATGAATTATGCTTGAGTTTGTTTGGATTTGATTGAGTAACATCGAGACGTTAAATAATTTTTTTTTTTTTTTTTTTTTTTTTTTTTTTTTCATTTCTCGTTTTCATTTTTAGATGGTAATATATTTCGCAGTTTTTCTTCAATCGAGCGTTAATTGGAAATTCTAAAAAATGAAAATTAATAAGAAATCAATGCCAATAACCCAAACAATAAAATAAGTGACAAGTAATAAACAATTAAAAAAAACACACACACACACACACACAAACTTGAGCCCCGACTTTTCGCAGCTCAAATTTGTCGAAGACTATTCGTAAAAAAATCATTTTCGTTGCATCCTAATGCAAAATTGAACGTTACGAATTTTGATCGTTTAGGTTTGATAATTTATTCGTCACCCTTGTTTGAACTCCTTCGAATCGTTGAGAAACTTGAATAACTTACGTTTCACGAGTTTGCGATTTTGAAAATTTCGGGTGTATAAAATTAGTTTTATTTCTTTTTTATGTTTCGAACGGCCCGAGATAATGGCAGTGAACGGCTCGAAGCCCTTTTATTCTACGTGGGAGGTCCTCTAGGATGTCCCGACGCGAAGCGAGCCGAGTGTATATCGTTTTTTTTTTTTTTCTTTTTTTCTCTGTTATTCGAGAATCATTTGTCAATGTGGGTCCAGTTTAACCATTCGTCTCACCATTATAGTAACTCCATTGATCCCGGAGTCTCCGAGGAGACTCGGATCGAGCGCTGAGAGAAATTTTGTTCGAGGGGGACAAGATGCAACATTTGGTCCCTCGAACCTGCGATGCTTTTTCTTCAACATCGGACGGACCGCAGGCGAGAAAGACGAGAGAGAGAGAGAAAAAGAGAAAAAAGAAAAAAAAAGAGAACGAGAGAGAGAGAGAGAGAGAGAGAGACAGAAAAAGAGCAAAAAGAAAAAGAGAGAAAGAGAGACCGAGGGAAGTGTGAAATTCGTGATTAATTATGAAGTACTCGCGTGTGGGCGGCTGGGCAGAACGTAGATTGAATCTCCCACGATTTCTTCTTCATTTTTACAAAAATCACGTTTCTCTCGTCTTCTTTTCCATTCGACGAATGAAAAACGTTCCGTCGAATCACCGATAATTCACCCTCCGTAAATTAAAAAAAAAAAAAAAACATTGTCGCGAATTCTTCGACTTCGGAGTTGAAAAACAATTTTCGAAAAATTTCAAATCCGAAGACGAAACACTTTTTCAAATGATTTTCCAATAAAATCATTATTATCCGAAATAATTATTTTCGCAAAGAAAAGAAAAAGAAAAATGCATTTATTTCGGAAAACAATTATTTTCTTGGAAAATAAGTTTGGTAATTTGATGTCGATTTGATCTTTGAATCATATTATTACTATAATATTTTTTATTCCTTTTTCATTAAAAAAACAAATAAAAAATCATCGAAAATAAACGAAAAAAAAGAAGTAAATTTTTAAAAATAATATAAAATTTTTAAAAATAATATTTTAAAAAATAATATAAAATATATATAAAATATATAAAAATAATATATATATATTCATCTTAAATCTGTATTTTTTGTACATTGGACACCCTAAGTTCGTTCGATTCCAGTTCCCTTCAATTCTCCCGTAATTCTCCGAGCGATTTTGCAAAATTTCCACGCCAAACTGCTCGACCAAAGATCTCCATCACCCGCATCGAATGTCCAAAAAAACACATCAGTACCGATAACGACTAGTGATCGATCCAAAATACCTCAAAAATAAAAATTTAAAAAATCATGCCACGATGAAACAATCGTCAATCCGATGTTTCGTATCCTCGCTCGATCGAGCAATCAGTCCGTATCGAGAATTCACGGTTCGAACTTTAAAAGAGCAAAAAGTTTCGAGAGGGGTGAAGGAGGGGTTGTAAACAACAAAAAAAAGGAACAAGAGCAATGCGGCGCCAGGGGCCTATTAAAAATCATCCTTTAAAGAACGAATTATGGAAATGAGCGGCGGCGGCGTCGGTGGTGGCTGTATTAGTCACTGTACGTGTATAAGCGTAGAAACGGGCACCCCGAGGGTTTTCAGCTCCGCTGGGATATCCGGAGCTTCTTTCTTTCTCTCGTCTCTTCCCATATTAGAACGACTCGAGTCCGAGAGCTCTTGTCGAAATTACAGGTTGACTCCCACTCGTCTTTGGATATTCCGCGGCCCCCTTCCCCCTCCCTCTCTCTCGTACTAGCCTTTCGCTCCTTGCCTCTTTCCTACACCCGAAAAGGGCTTCGAAGTGGCCCTCGATCCCTTTTCGTTACTGAGAATACATTAAACAAACCGCATTTTTGTTTTTCTTCTTCGTTGTTTTTCGATTTCTTTTTTTTTTTTTTTCGTTTATTTCTACGTCAAATCCAAGCGGGAAAAAAGTCGTGTTTCTTTTTTTCGTACGAAAAAAACCCGAGGAAAGTTGAAATTTTCTCGAATGAAATTCCGGGGGTTTCGAGTGAATAGATTTTATGTAGAAAAAAAAAACGTAAAACGCGATGGGAAATGGTTATTATTGATGTTCATTGGTAATTATGGTTATGAAAAAAAAAGGGACACAGGAAATGAGAAAAAAAAAAATGTTTCCGCCCGGGATCGAACCGGGGACCTTCCGCGTGTTAGGCGGATGTGATAACCACTACACCACGGAAACTAGATGACATCGGAGTCGTATTACACTGATTTGATCTATCGCTATCGCTGACCAGTAGAAATTAAATTTTGAGATATCGTTGATTAGATAAAGCTCGATATCAATCGCGACGGATTTTATCACTTATCTCTGCGCGTGATTCACGAACCGCGACGAACCGCCAAATCTGAGGTGAAGGTTTTATTAAAGAATGTTCGTTACTGCTTGATCAACGAACGAAGTAATTGGCAACTTCGATGATCCGAAAATACGGAAACGATCGTTTCGAATTTTATCGAACTTTGAATGTCGAGAAAATTCTTCAAACTTCGTAATAAATCGATATATCGACCAAAATTTTAATAGTTTTTTTTTCTTACTGATAAACAATTGAAACCATCCGCCGAATGGAATAAGATAATTTTAGGTTATGATTTCTCTATGAAAAAATAAATAAAATAGGTTAGGATTTTTAGCGAAAAAATAAATATAATGCGTTAAACTTGTTCAGTGAAATCCTAACCTAAAATTCTTAAAATCATTTCACTAAAAAATTCGTAAAAAAAAATATAGATAATAACGTAGTATTTTTTCCCTAAAAAATTCCAACCCACAATCGAAATTATACACATAAATAAAAACCTATGTTTTTATATATAAATCAAAGTAATACCCAAATACAAACATTTCCATAAAATATTATTCTTAAACATAATACAAAAAACAAGATTCGATACGAATCTTCATTTTATCTCATTATTCAAAAACAAAATTCTAACCTCTAACGTACACCTGAGAAAATTAATTTTCCTTCTCGATCTTTCGACCGAATTCGGCTTTTGAATATATCGATCTAGAACGGATGTAGCGACAATCGAGACGAGAAAAAAAAAACATCGTGCGTCATGACAACGACGCCCAATTATGCGGATTGATTTTTTTTTTCTCGGTAGCTTCGGAACGAGTGCATGCGTAGATGGAACGGGAGAAAGAGAAGCTCGAAGACCGAAGGTGGGAGGGGGGAGAAAGAAAGAGAAAGAGAGAGAGAGTGGCGGCTCCGAGGAGCCAGGAGACCTCGGACCCCCGCCGTGCTCTCCCGCTGCGACCGGTAGCCATCCTCTGTCCCGTTTGTAATACGTATTATAACCCTATATATCCATATACACCTTTCTATGCAGCGGAGAAAGAGAGAAAGAGAGAGAGAGAGAGAGAGAGAGAGAAAACCACATACAGGTATCATCCCTTCCAACCTTTCGTTCTATCTGTCTATACCCGTATATAACATATTGACTATATACTACAGTAAGACTCCGATTAATCTCTAACGCGATTCGATCAATTTTCCTTTCGTTTCCGTCCTTCCAAACAAACCCAAACAAAAAAAGACTAAACTACTATTTTCGACACTTCCAAGGTTTTATTAATTATTAACTGTTTCACAAATAATCTGTGTCTCCATTTTTTTTTAATTGCAAACTCGCAAACTTTTTATTAATTCAATTTTTTTAATTAATTTATTGATATAAAAAGAAATTGAATTTTATTTTTTATCAATTTAGTTTTTCATTGTTTTTGCAAACGTTTTGTTTTTGCAAACAAAAACAAAACGTTTGCAAAACAAAAAGTTTTAGTTTTATTTACTGTATGAACAACAAATTAAATAATTGTAGGAACTTGTAGATTTTTTTGGCGAGTTTGTATTTCTACCTGTGGTTGAAACAAAGCCCCAATCTGGAGATCGATTTTTCAATTAGAATTTGGTTTGGGCTTAGCGAAAACTTGAGCTCGAAAGTTAATAAGGCGATTTTGATTAATCGGGGTTTTACTGTAATATATATAAATATACATATCAATATATATTTATATATATATATATATAAATATATATACCCCCCCTCTGCGGTCTGCACGCACACGTAGGGAACGGGAGAGGTTATTCGTTGGCTAGGCGCACGCCATTAAAATATTAATATTCCACGTCGTCCATGCGACGTGATTAATCGGGCAGGAGGAGAGCCCGAAGGACGTCCGGGAACTCGATCCTCTCTCGTAATCCTTCCAGTATCGTTTCAACGCTAATACACACACCAAAGTACATTCATTCCTTTTCCCTTCGTCTCTTCCTACCACCCTCTTTCGTTTCCCTCTTTCTTCCCCTCTCTCTCTCTCCCTCTTATTTCCCTCGATCTTTTGCTCTCCGATCGCCGTACTTTATTTTTCCCATACTTCGAAGCACGAGGGAGGTTGAGTCCGGCGGTGGAATCAAAAGCGTTCAATTAGCGACAGAGAAAAGGTGGAGAAGTTGATTGATGGATGACTTATCTTTATTTTTTTTTTCCGACAACTAATTCGATTTCAATATAAGCGCGAAAATATTTTCCGTTTCGTATCCCTGCAGAGAAACGAAGAAAAATATACGGGGGATTCAGAAATGATTTTTTGGTGATGCGATTGGAAGTTAATTTCGTTTCAATTTCGTGGCATTTATGAAACTCTTTTTATAAACGTCAGATGGGGAGAATTCGTCGAGTTGAGAGGGTGATGAATCTCCGGGGGGTTTACTCAAGGGTGTCGAAGGGAATTCTCGCTTTTGTTCCTTTTTAACCGCAGGGTGAATATCTGTACAACGCTCGTCTCGTTTATCGCGCACGCAAACCCCGTAACGATCCTCGAGAGTGCTCCGATTTCCAGAGCTCTGGATGGAGAGAGACTCTCGTCGACGTCGTCTCCGACTCGAGTCACTCTCCTTCCCTTGGCTTCTCTCCCACGGCTCTTCTCTCCCTTTCTCTCTCTCTCTCTCTTTGACTTTTTCTCTACCGCCCTCTCGAACGAGAGACCACTTCCTTCGGGGCCCGATGATACTTATCCTTTGCTCTCGTTCACGCTCGAAACCTCGTCGTATTTTCGACTCCCCTTTTTTTTTCGAAAAAAAAAGAAATAAATAAGAAATCAGAGAACGGGGAGAAACGAGAGAAGAGGAACCCCCAACAGCGAGGGAAAAGTTAAAGAACTGAAGGATTCTCCCGCTGCGCACACTTGGACCAATGCTTCTATTTTCTTTTATTTTCTCCGATTGATAATCGAACTTCCAATGGCTTTGATTTGAACGTACAGAAATGTGCTTGTACGAATATACTATACGAATGTGCGTAAGAATGTCATCCGTGAAATTGGAGGCAGGGTGTGAAATGCTGAGTCGATTGATACAAGCATGTATGATTCCCGAATGAACCCCTGTATTATTATTCATTTTCAAAGACATTTTGAAAGACACTGCGCGGACACTCCCGCTCGAAAATAATTATTATATTTAGACGTTTGGTGTATTTTTGTACCTTGAAGACGAATCTACTGTTTAATTCGCTTTGAACCCTCCATTTCGAGGGGAAAATGTAAAAAATATACTCTTGAAACGTTTTTTTGCATTTTCCCAGACTGATTTTGTACTTTCGGTAAAAACTCGGGCATATTCGTAATCAACGGAAAATTTCCGATCGAATAGACCCTTTAAAGAGTTTAAAATGGAAAAAAAAAATTTTTCGACTTCCCCCGGCCACTTTTCCAGAATCTTGAAAATCACGATATTTCAAAAGGTCGTAGAGTGAGCTTCTCGTGGGCTATGGAGATTCAATAGGGGAGTTTGGAAAAGGTTTTTGCCTAACTTAAATAATGGCGTTGGATTCGTATCGATATCTCTCATAGTTTTCCCGGAACGTCTACTTGAAAAGTCGCTAAAAAAAACGCAAAGGGGTATGTATGGAAAAATTTGCAAAAATCGATGGTCCAACTTTGAAATTCTGCCAAAAATCGAAAAATC
>JAPYZI010002022.1:0-26677 GCA_030523105.1 Ophioninae sp. A BG-2022a | reverse complement strand
ATATATATATTCGTTTAACGAAAAATTCATCAATTTGCATTGCGTAACGTAGTTTCGAATGAGAATTGCCTTTTAACTGTTAAAAACAGAAAAATCGTAGCGCAAAGCCACATGATTGAAAACGAAGCGATGCTCTTTCATAAATTAAAAAAAAAGCAGAAAAGTTATAATAATAAAAGAGAAACAAAAAAAAAGAAAAGAATGCTGTCGATCGCGTAATCGCGGCACCGATAAAGTTCGCGCTGTCAACGCTCTCTCCTGTATGTACATTTCAGACGTGGAGGATGTGAAGTTTGTTATCAATTTTGATTACCCTTCGTGCTCGGAAGACTACGTGCATCGTATCGGCCGAACCGGCCGAAGACAGAAAACCGGAACTGCGTACACTTTCTTCACTCCCAACAATTCGAACAAAGCCAACGACTTGATACAAGTACTGAAGGAAGCCAATCAAGTTATCAATCCGAAGTTGCTCGAGCTCGCGGACAGTAGAAACGGAGGTGGATACGGACGACACCGAGGTGGTGAGTATTCGGAATTGGCGGAAACGCCACAACTGCGAATTAGGGAGAAAGCCTGTGCCCGATTAGCTCCATCACTATATAACCTTGTATTGGTTACAAAGTGGAAAAATTCGAGTTTTGAATACGAAGTTTGTTCAAAAAATAAAGTGACTTTATTTTTCAGTACGAACAAACAACGATGCGCATTATCTGTTTCGACAGCGAAACAAGCCCACCAAAACACGTCTAGCCATGATATATATCAAAAACAAACTGAATACGCAACGTGGCTGATAATGTAAACATACGTTGGGGACTGCACGAACATAACAAAACAAAAGATTGAAAATCAAATATGCGTAGCTCGCGAAATTTAAGAAGTCACCTTATTTTCTTTGTTTACAAACCTCGTATGACTGGGCGCGGTTCCCTCGTTAGAATCGTGACATTAGCAAACTTCGTATTTTTCATTATTTTCCTCTAGCAGACTCCAAATTTTGAAAAATATTTAATATTTAAAAACTATCATTTTACCTATGTCTTCTAAGCGATGTACGGTCGCGAATGACGTAAAAAAATCGAATTTGCCATCACTACGAACGGTGATTCAATCTCGCTTGAATGTTAACCCATTTGCATCAGAGCGTGGAATAATCCGCGATTTTCAATTGAATAATCCCCGCTCGGATGCAAATGGGTTAACCCTTCGAGTTCACACTTCCGCCGCCAACCTATAAGTGCAAACTGGGTCAATCTGACCCATGACGTTTTTCGAATTTTTGTATTTCGGTAAATGTGCATTTTTTTTTTGTGGAGACTTTTTTTTATGAACGATGAATATTTAAGGCCCTGAATTAATTTTTGTTCAAAAACGAAAATGAAATGCCAAAAGATTTATTCAAAGTGGGGCGTGCGTTGAAAAATACGTACTTACACGAAAAAATGTATGGGTCGAAACGACCCAGTATGCACTCGAAGGATTAATAGCGTACGGGAATGGTAAAAAAAAGGGCGCAGCGTATATCGTACGGTGGATGGGAGGATTTTCTGGGGGTTGGAAAACCTGCAGTTGTGATGTTCATTGATAATGATAATATCGTTTCCTCTGTACCAGGCGGCGGACGAAACAAATGGCGCGGTCGCGGTGGCGGTCGTACCGGAAGGGATCGCAGCTACTCTCGGAGCCGAAGTCGCAGCGCGAGTCGAAGCATCAGCAGGGAACATAACGGCCGTAACAGGCGCAGTTACAGTCGCAGCTATTCGAGAAGTCGTTCGCCCGTTAACAATCGCACAGGCGAGTATTCTTGACTTCCGATTCCCTTTTGTTCCGGTTTCGCAGCTTCAAATCCACGATTAATGCGAACCCAAACACCGTGGCGCGATTCATCGACTAAACGAAGAAAAAACGAACGATTAATCTCCAAATTCCGAAGACAAAATAATTACTCTTGAAGCATTAAAACTTTTGTCAATTCGTTCGAAAATGTCCTCAAATTCTAAATGACTTCGAGAAAAACAAAACTCCCAACGTTTCTCGGATCATGCGCCAAAATTATTCACCCTTGCGCTTTGAAATACTGAAATCCGTTTTTTCTTCTTTACAGAAGTAATTGGGAAGAGTTACTGGAGCAGCGAGAGATGATCACGCTCGGATTGACGATATTAAATCAGATTGACCATACTATGCAACTTAGGAATTAAACGAGAGAGTCCGGGAGAGAGAAAGATAGAGAGAGGGAGAGAGAGGGAGAAAACAAAATCAAACTGAACCGACGAAACACCAGGCAAGTGGGTGTACGTCAGTGAGGCTCGAAAATCAATAGAACGATTTCAATAAAAGTCCGATCGGAGACATTCTCGAATTATGTGCAAATTGCTGTCACCTTTCTCCGGTGTTTTTATGAATTATTATTGGCGTAAACACACGATTCCACTCCTCTCTCTCACTTTTCTCTCTCTCTCGCTCTCTCTCTCTCTCTCTCTCCAATTGCAAAACACCGCGTGACGTCATCCCGTATTTGGGTTACGAACTTATACGTGTACACTTTTTCTTTGTAGCTTGGTAAAAAAAAGAAGAAAAAAGTATAATTTGATGGAGTATGAGTGTCTTAACGAAAAGCATTAACCTGGCTATCCATTCCTCTGTATTTACGTATGAGATAAACGAGTTCATCAATGTACAGTATTTAATGCAATTGTAACAAATAAAATTTGTTAAAAATTCCAAAGGTTGATCAACGCCAGAATTTATTCGTATTTCCCGTTCCATCCTCTTTTTTTTGGGGGGATTGAAAAAATATACATTTTATTTTTTCGACGTTGGTTTATCGTGCACGGATCCCCCGCGAATCGGACCGTGCAGCTAGCTCAGCTCGATCGATTTTCCGAGGGAGATAAGCGCCGGCGGGGGCAAAAGTCTCCCGTGCCCTGGCAACTCGTTCCATTGGCTCTTGCCGTAGTACTTTATCGATTCCCCCACTCTCGACGAGTCTCACCGTTCACGCGAAACCGCACCGAGCTACGGAACGATTGCCAGAAGCTCGCGAATTGGTGGGGGTATGTTTGAAAAACTTGGACACTTTTTAAAATCCACCGAGCTATATACTCGATCGGCGGTCTCGTATTCTTGGATCTTAGGACCAAAGACGACAGAGTTGCCACGCGAGTGGAAAAAGTTGCTATTCTTGAAACATACTGATCTTAAAGAGATAAACGAACATTTTTTTTACTCAGCGTTAACTCGGAGGGACCCGAGTATCATTCCGTAAATTCCGAGGATATTACAAAAGTCATTTCATTTGAGGTAACTTTGCGAATCTTGAACGCCTGCCAGATGTAGGGATAGCCAAAGTTACTGATGAATTCACGTATTATTTTCTCCGTGTTTACGTGTAGATTTGTACACGTATACACTTTTACAGGTTATGTTAGCTCTCGTCCGATGTCAACCAATGATCGCGCGAAGAATAGATTCTCTATTTGCACGGACTATCAAAGTCGTATCTCGTATTGCGACGAATGTATGAAAGTCGACCGTTTATCTTGTCGCTATTTTCTTTGCTTTTCTTTCTTGGCGTTAATCGTTTCCCTATTTTCTTCATAGTTCTGAAGATACCACTACAGTTAACGAGATAATGCTAGCTCGAAAGTCTTGACAATGGCGACACGATTTTGCAAAGTTCGGTGTATTTTGGACGAAGATTGCCCGATTTGTTAATTCAGCGCGGACTTATTTCCGCTCGAATTTTCTCGAGTTCCGGAAATGCTTTTTTAATCGCAAATTTCTACATCCACTGACAATACTATAAATGAGGATCACTGATGAAAAAACAGGATTTTTTATAACGCTTTTCGATTCGCGAACGACCAGGGTTGCTGCTTTCGTTTTATTTTTTTCTGCGTTCGGGCAGACCGTGCTACGCCGAGGATTCTCGTGATGGCTAAACGAGAGTACTAGAAGGATCTAGAAAACCATACGATTTTTGGTATTCCCGGCACGAAATGCACGAATGTCATGAAAAGCCATCGAAATAATTAAAAAAACAGGAACGGAATAACGAAAAAAATGCCGATCCCTTCGGCGGGCGAATTCCGAGAATTTTTTTTCTTTATTTCGATTTTTATCGACTAGCTCCCCACCCTCGAGCCTCTGATGGGACGGCACCTGCGAATGTGGAAGGAAAAAAAAGCCGAAGAAGCGACCACCCCGGTAACGCACTCGCGCGATAGAGACGCACACGCGCGCGCGTGCCACACATACAATTTTATCGAACAGAGGAGAACGCGCGTTTGAAAACGTCGCGCTTACCGCGGGATATACCTGTATACACCTAACAGAAGCAATTCGAGTGGATATTCTCCGCTGGCTTGTGGGGCGCGGGAAGGGGAGCGAGACGTGAAACTACAGAGTAAAAAAACATAATAAAAGGAGAGAGAGGGAGTGAGAAAAAGAAGGAAAGAACAGCGAGAGAAAGCGAAAGCCAGTGCGCGAGGCGAGGGATCGATTTTAGACGAAGCTCGAGGATTGGTCGAGCCGCTCGCTGTGTCGCGCCAGTCTGATTTTCTCATTGGTCCGTTCCGGGGGTCACGTGACGATTCTGGAAGTTTCACGTGATGGTAGTGTTCGTGTGAGGTACGGTATAGTCGCGTTGCGCCCAGTCGTTCGTTTCCGTCTTCCCCAGTGTGCCTGTCAGCCATTGTGTAGCTCCTCTGTTCGCCGGGTCCTTCGGGTAAGTTATCACGAGATAACCACCTCTTACACCGGACACCTCTCGATCGCTCTCTTTTCTCTTGATCGTCAAATTTTGTCGCTCGCCCAGATTACATTTTTTCCTAATAACATCCGTTCGGGAAATTAGCCGGGGAATAGGAAAAAAATGAGGATCGCGGTTTAGATACACGGTCTTCTTGTTCGTAGGTTTGATTGGCGAGACGGCTGCCATCGTCGTTTTCTAAGTGCGGAGACTGCGTGCACGAGCGAGAGAGAGAAAGAAAGGCGTATATACGTATATACATCCAAGGGTGTATATCTATAATACGTTATACGCATAGGAGAGGGACGAAACGACGAGTAGATCAGTTCGCGTTTTAACGAAGCTGATCTCCAAACGAAGATGTACGGCAACGGATATCCCAATCAAACTTCGTAAGTACATCAATCGCGAGGAATCCTCGTCGGGTCACTTGAATCTTCGAAACTATGAAAATTCTCGCGTATGCTCGAGTCGGAGGGGATAAAAGGAGGTTTCGTTACCGTGTGCGGCTCGGGGGGTCGATAAAATGTGTATATATATAGAACTGTTACACTTCGTACTTCTCCCTGCCAGCGGCCGCCATTTTGTAGATCGATCGGTTTTTCTTTACCTTCATCTACCTTATCTGAATATACTTAAACCCGCATAAATTCTGATGAGCGACCTGAGAATTCTCGAATCAATAATCTCCATCGCGTTATACCGAAGGGCATGATTTTTCTTCATGTAGGGCGAGACCATCGCGTTTATTTTTTCCAAGGGTCTAATTGCAGATAAATGTTGAAGGATACGGATTTGTCTCCCTTAATACGGATTAATGCAGAAGTTCTATCTAGACGATTTTAAGGTCACTGGTATGTTGTCATCGATAAGAGATTGATGACAACTGTATACCGATATCTAAAGATAAGGATGTTTTCCTAAGAATCAGAATGGTTTCCGAAGGGAATGACAAATTTTTTTGTAGTTCATCCGGTAGATTCCTATCAGGTTGCGGATCGTTAGCTTGCAATTTGATTTGTTGATTTTTATTATTTTGCTTGCTAAAAATAATGTATTGACATTTGCAACCGTTAAGTTGAACTTCCATTGGCTCTAGAGAGATTCTTCCAACCTTACCAGGAGATACATATTTTATCTAACATTTGAATAAATTCGTTTTCCCCTTACTCGGAAAATAAAGAGTGAGGACCTGCTCGCTTTCATTGTCAATTGAAAGAATGGTCAGTTACAGACCCAGGGGGAACAGGGAATACGGCAACAGGAGCGGAGGCGGCGGAACGTACTGGAACAGCCAACAACAAAATCAGAACGACTATGCCTTGAAGAAGCAAAATCAGAAGAAATGTCCTGGCGATTTGTTAAAAAAGCCTAATTGGGAAATTACACCGCTGCCTTCAATAGCAAAGAACCTGTACGTTCCGCACGCCAATGTCAGGGGAAGGACAACGGAGGAGGTCACTCAGTATCACGCCGGTAAGGAAATCACCGTCAAGGGCAACAACACGCCGTATCCGATACAAGCCTTCGAAGAGAGCAACTTTCCCGAGTATGTCATGCAAGAAATAAGGAAACAGGGTTTCCAAGAGCCCACCGCCATTCAGGCGCAAGGCTGGCCCATCGCCTTGAGCGGACGCGACATGGTCGGTATCGCTCAAACTGGCTCGGGAAAAACACTAGCCGTGAGTATCTCTTCCCTATGATTTGCGCTTCGAGTCCGATTTTTCCCATTTTGTTGAGAGAATAAGTACATCCAGTTCAAGATGAGTTTATTGTCTGTGAAAATCCAAGCGTTCTATTTTACGGTTTTCTTCTGTTTTTGTAAGAATTGTAGAAAATTTTCTTGAAAATAGTGATTTTTAAAGTCACTCGAACTCTCTTTCCTTGGATAATAGGTTTCTTAATGTTTTTATATTATTCTCCAAAAATGATGAATCAAAAGTGAAACACGAATCGTTTAAAAATTCAATATTTCATAAAGTTCATCCATTAAACGTCTTGAATGAAGGTTAGCTCGGTGGCTCACTGAAAAATTAATAAATCAATGAAACAAGAACAATGAATGAGAGATTATGTTTTCAGAACATATTTCGTCGTGACATATTCCGTCGTTTGAAAAGTCTTTTCTTTTTCTTTCTTTTCGTTTGTTGCGTAGTACATCCTCCCGGCGACAGTGCACATAAATAATCAGCCGCGATTGAGTCGTGGGGACGGGCCGATCGTTCTCGTGCTCGCGCCAACGAGAGAGTTGGCCCAGCAGATACAAACAGTGGCGCGTGATTTCGGTTCGGCGTCGCGCATTCGTAACACCTGTATCTTCGGTGGTTCGCCGAAGGGTCCTCAGGCGCGTGATCTCGAGCACGGTGTGGAGATCTGCATCGCAACACCGGGACGTTTGATAGACTTTCTGGAGAAGGGAACGACGAACCTGCGAAGATGCACGTATCTGGTATTGGACGAGGCTGACCGTATGTTGGATATGGGTTTCGAGCCGCAGATACGCAAGATAATAGAGCAGATAAGACCGGACCGTCAAGTCTTGATGTGGTCGGCTACGTGGCCGAAAGAGGTTCAAGCCCTTGCGGAAGATTTTCTTACGGATTACATCCAAATAAACATCGGCTCGTTGACCCTCGCGGCGAATCACAATATCCGGCAGATAATCGAGATATGTCAGGAACACGAGAAGGAACAAAAGTTGTCCGTTTTGCTTCGGGAGATCGGTTGTGAGCGGGGCAACAAAACAATCATATTCGTTGAAACGAAAAAGAAAGTGGACGACATAACGAAGGCGATAAAGCGCGAGGGTTGGGCAGCGATCTCGATACACGGCGACAAGTCGCAGCCCGAGCGTGATTACGTTCTAGCCGAGTTCCGAAATGGGAAAACACCGATCCTAGTGGCGACTGACGTAGCGGCGCGCGGTCTCGACGTCGAGGACGTCAAGTACGTCGTGAATTTCGATTATCCGAACAGTTCCGAGGATTACATCCACAGGATAGGAAGAACGGGACGTTGTCAATCGGCGGGAACGGCCTACGCTTACTTCACGCCCAACAACGCGCGTCAAGCAAAAGAGCTGATAGCGGTACTCGAGGAAGCTGGTCAAGCGATAAATCCGCAATTGGCCGAATTGGCGAACTCGCAGCGCAATCAATTCGGGAAAGGTCGACAGCGTTGGAGCGTCGCGAGATCGGCGAGTAATCCGAAGGACGGTATGGGCAACAACGGCAGTCCTCGCGGCAATTCAAGTCCGACAGGAAACGGTTACGTCGGTAACAACAGCTGGCACGCCAATCCCATGCACGAGCGTCCGTTTATGCGTCAGAACAACGGGTACGCGAACAATCGCCAGAACAACTATCAGAACGGTTATCACCAGGGGTCGCAGGGGACCATCGCTCAGCATCATCAGCAACAACATCAGCAGCAACAACCGCAGCAGAATCGCCACGTAAATGGCTATCCGAACGGTTACCAAAACGGTAGCAACGGTGGCAACGGTTATCAACAGAACGGCTCGGTTGGCCCGAGATATCAGGGACGAAACGGCAACAACGGCACCGGAACCGGCGGCTATCAGGGCAATCGCATGAACAATCGCCAGAATCAGGCTTACGGCGCAACACCCAACGGCCAAGGAATGTACTCCATCCCACCGCCATTCATGATGCCCTCCGGCGGACACACCGACAGCAGCATTCAGAGCCTCGTCAATAACAAATTCTTCCAGACGAACAGACCCCCTCCGCCACCAGCGAACGCCTGCGCCTATCAGTCCCTCAGCTACGGACAATTCCAGGCTGTTCCGCCTTACGGATATCCCTACCCGCCGACCCCCGTGCAGCAGTGACGCTTCACACGAGGTAAATCAGTTGGTACGTGCGTCAAATAATTTCGCAAGGTAATACCGAGAGATTTAATAACGATAAATACGAGCACCAACAAATATAAATCAACATGAAAAAGATATAACAAAAAGTAACGTATATGCGCACGTAACGACCCGAAAAAAAGAATAACGAGACGAGAAATATTTGGTCGCGTGCCTCGAGCCGCGTCCATCGAGAAATAATAATTATTATAATATTCACTATTATGGAACGGTGGTATTTTTTTTTTTTTTTTTTTTTTTTCGAAAAAAAAAACATGTTCTTAAATGTAATTGTTTGTTTCAACTATAATTTTTTTTTTCTTAAAATTGTACTTTTCTGGAATGCTGCCGAATACTTTTGAGTGTCGAGAGTCCGTTTTTTTTTTACATTACGGTTTCGACGAAATTCAGCTAGGAATTTGAGAAACGAAAAAGCACTTTTTTTTCTTTTTGGCCGGATAGGAAAAAGGATCCCCGTTTTTTGGGCGTTCGAAGAACACGAAGGAGAAGAAAAATCTATATTTTTTCCACGGGACACTTGACAGTAAGCTTTTTTGCACAAGAGTACAGTCTGAGGAAAAAATCTGTGCCGGAACGTAATTTCTCGGCGGTTTTAACGATCGCCGAGAATTGCTGTGGTGTGCGAAGGGTGGAGGTCGATGAAACGAACGACAGGGATTCGATAGATAGAATCGCGAGGATCGGGCACATTCCAGAAACGAGTCTTGATGTAGCGTTTAGTATGTTAGTTGAGGGTACATTGATATCTAATATTAATAATAATAATTGAAGTATGAGGAAAGAAAAAAAAGAAAAGAAGAAATCGATCGTACGAATATTTGGTCGTGACCACGAATGTAGTTAAACGATGGTCGTTCATAATGGTATTTGAATAGTAATCTCCTTGCGAAAAAAAAAACAACAACAACAACTATGTAAACTACCTGTATGCTTTTCTGAAATGCACGAAACATATAGAAGGGGCGGGGACGTAGGGGGAATGTGGTTGGGTGGGTTAGTTTAATAATTTATGATTTATTTATATATATATGTGTGTTTCTCTCTCGCGTAAACGCAGATGACGCTCCACAATATAAAAAAAAAAAAAAAACAAAAGGAACAAAAAATAACGAAACGTTCAAACGAGATAAGGAATGAAACGAAACAAAGTAAATGGGAGAAATGGCCTTTTGCTGAGAAACAAAAAGTTGAGCCCGTCGCGCCCATGAAAAATTGATGATGAAGAGAAAGAAAAAAAAACAAGCAGAAGAAAAGAAAACTAAGTAACAGCATATTCGGGACTTTGTGGAAAAACGTGTGGGGTTTAAAACCATGACTATTTTGGGTCTCTCGATTTTTCGCCTCTCGACTAATTCGCTGAATATCGATGCTCCTCTACCCCACTTTTTTTTTGTTTCATCGTTGGGGAAAGGGCGAGGGGAAAGAGGGTGCTTAGCCTAGAACGGGAAATAAAGACGAGGCGCCTGAGAACTTTCTTCTTCTCGTCGTAGGACGAAAACAAAACCGAAGATTTGAAAGGGAAGTTGACTATCGTGAAATAGATAGGGCGGAGGAAATAGATAGGGCGCCGTTGTCACATGGCTGTGTATCACAAGAGCAAAGCTCGGTATCTTATTTTTGTATGGTGAAGTGAATTTGTTGCTGCACCAACGGGGTGTTAAATGCTTGGAGGAACAGAAAGGTCGGAAGAAAGCGACGATGACGAGAGTCGTGATATTTTTTCGATGTTTCACGTAACTGGTCGTCCGGTGGCCTCTCTCGTTGTTCTTTATTTGTTTCTTTCGTTTCATTAAAATAAAAATAAAAAACGCGATGATCGTGCAGGCCACGTGTGCGGCATTGAGAGGCTTAATCGTAACAGAGATTAACGGAAAAACGGAGTTCGAAAGAGAGCGCTTGGAGAAAGTTCTTTCAGCGATTGAACGGTGAAGAATTATGAAAGAAAAATCCCGGAATTTACGGTCGTATAACAGGAGGGCTCAAAAGAAGAAAACAAGAAGACATTCTCGCGAGCTGCATACACGTAGACAAGTACGAAACACGATGGGACGGGAATTACAAATCGCGACTACGCAATACTGCGCGTCGATAATTGCAGCTAAACTTTGCGTGTGTTAGCCGCTATCGAAAAAAAAAAACACGAGAAATGACAAGAGGTCGAAAATGTGAATGAACGAAGTGGGTAGGAAGTGGAAGGGTAGTAGTCCGCGTCGAACGTTCTTCGTAAAAATCGTCCGGATCGAAAACGGAACAAGTTGGAAGAAGCGAGGAAATTAGTGTTTCAAAAACGAGGGAAAAAAAAAAAGAAATTCCTCGAAGCTAAGAATCGAATTTCTTCACTCAGAGTCGACTTTCCTTAAACGTTTTGAATTAACGTTCCGTTTCTTTGTTTTGTTTCGTATTTTGTGCGTTTTTATATATATTTTTTTCGTTTTTCCTTTTTTCATTGTCAAACTTCAACTCCGAGAGACAATTTATGCTAGACTGAAGTAAACGTGATTTCCTGTACGCGACGTTTTTGAGCTTTCAAGTACAGACGTCGACAAACGCGTTTACACATGGCACACACTCGTGTCCATATGTCAGTATCAATATTTAATCCGTATCGTTAAATCTCGAACCGTTCATTGTACTTTTCGTCACTTCGATCGAACGATCAGTCCTACACACGTATATTCAATTAGTCCTTATTTAAATTAAAGCCAATACTTCGATCCAATCGTAGAAATAATCGCGTCCTCGCGCAAGCCCGTGGACACGTTTTCCAGGATACGAGGGAAGGGGCAATTATACCTTCGCCACATTATTTACTCGCCTCTCGCGTCTCGTTCGTTCGCTCATACGAGACATACGTATCGTTTCCGTACTTCGGTTCAAACTTCACTTCGCGCTGGATTTCGGTACGATTGGAAGTAAAAAAAAAAAAAGCAGTCGATTTTCGAGAAAATAACGAAAAATATTTGCGGCCTCGAATCCACCCCCTCCCGCCCCTCGCCCACCGCTAAGAGGGTCGTAACTCGATTGAATCGCGTGAGTCTCGTTCCTGATTCGATTATTTTTCTTTTAATTCGAAATTCTTTGGGGTACCGACGCACGCGTGATAATGAAAAAAAAAAAGTTTTCTTCCCCTCCCCCCTCCCGCCACCGTCATTCCCCTGTGTCTCGCAAAGTCGAGCATTATAGTTGATTATTAAAGGTATACGTTTTAATTGAAAGAGGGGGAAGAAAAAGGAGAGACGAAGAAAAAAAAAACGATGAATAACCGAGCGTCGAAAAAGTCCGGAGGTTCCCGCACATTTGCGCACATCCGCTATCGCGTATTCCCGTGTTTACCGGCAAACGTGTTACACGCGCAATTGTTCGCCCGATTTAAACGATAGAACGAGATCGCGAACGGAAGGAAACTCAAACCGTTAATAACGAAGTTTCGTCTCGAATTTGAACACTCGTGTTTGTCCCTGCCTCGAAATTCCAGGAGGTCGAGCGTGTTTTATTTTCTTCATTTTTCTCTTTTGCATGTCGAATAATACCGATTTCTCGTTTCAGACGTCGACACGTGCAACGGAAATTCTCCGAGGAAGTAAACCCCAAATTTCTTCAGATCGTGAACGAACAATACGGAAGTCTCGACAATTTGGCAACGATTATTGAAGAAACGGCGAATTCGCGTTGAACACGACTGGGTCAGAGACGCGAAGATATCTCAACTGTGTTTCGATCGAACGTATTTTCCATTAACAAGATACGTATACCAAATTGCCGAGATGATACGAGTTTTCGTTCCTTCGGTCTTCCGGAAGCTGGTGGAAACTTCCGAGGTTGAAGCTTCGTTGGCCGTGCTCGTGTCAGAGTGAAAACAAGATCTTGGTAATCCTTCAACGAACATCGGTGAGAAACTCTCTCTCGAAACTCTTTAACGCCAAGAAAGTCGAAAGTCCCGATCTAGATCGGGGACGAAAAAAAAAAAAAACGGATAACAAACCAGACTTTAACGGGTATAAAAGAGAAAAAAAGAAAGCGAAACCTAGAAAAAGATTAATCGAGAAATCAGGAGCAGTGGCGGTTGCATCGCGGTATCGATAGCGGGTGTACGCGTAGTTCTGTGATATGTAAGATGTAGGCGCATAGATGAGAATGATAAACGAAAAATCCACTGTTCTATTGTGCAACATGGTTAATTAAAAAAGAAGAAAAATAACGTATATATATATAGGGAACGGTGTCTCATCAATTTTATATATGTGGTATAATCATATCATGTTTATTCTCGATGCAAATCCTGCTGTTTACCGGGGCCGAAAAACAAACGGGGAGCGGCATAAAAAAAAAAGAGGATAAAACAACAGCGAAAAAGAGGGAAAAGCGAATAGCGTTTTCGAAAATAAGAAAGGCATTGATATTTCGCGAGAGTCCTCCCATGAGAGAACACGAAACGAAGAACGAGAATTATAAAACGACGATGTGTAGGTCCAACGATGAATTTTTCAAAGGGCGCAAAAAAAACCGATAAAAATAATACGTGGGGCAAGATACGAGAATTATTCTCCGCTTTCAACGATTATTCACCGTATATGCGTAACAACGTTCGTTAGGGGGGTATTAGATGAACAAAAGTAATTTAAAGAAGAAAAAATGGAAAAGAAAACAAAGGAACTAACGCCGTAGATGATCCAGCTGGATCAAGCTGAAAAAGAAAAACAAAAACGTTATTTTTCAATATGCAATTGAGAAGAAATAGTTTCTCACTGAAGACGAAAAAGTGTTACTATTTTTGAGTAAGAAATTATTTTCTTTCAACGAGTAGTATCTCGTACTCAAAGTCCCCCTATCGTCCGCACGAAGCAAAGATTAAACGAAAAACACGAAACACGTTTACACGCGTACATACATACACACACACACACACACACACACACAAAGTGCGACAATGCGATTAGCGTGTCGCGAACTGATGAGAAAGATAGGCGTGCTCGTTGAATTAAATGGTTCAAAGAATAATTAAAATAACGTAGTATTTTCCATGAAGTTTGATCGAGGCTGTTGGATGACGTGAATTTCGAGCTCGAAGAAAAGACAGAAGAAAAATGCCCGAATTTTTCATCCGAAGCTGTAAGTAAATACTTCGAACGAACATTGGTCTTCTTATTCGATTCGCCAAAAAAAAAAAGAAAATAATTGAACAAACAAAAAATATTGAAAACAATTCAAAAACGGAAAAGAAAAGAAACACGTGGAAAGCATCAGAAAATGTTTCGATGCGCGTTGATTGTCGCCTCTCAGTAATAAAAAAGATAAAAAGATAAAAAGATAAAAACAAAAGCCGGTGGAAGTTATAATTCATATTGTCCAACGAGATTGACGAATTGCTAATGAAACTCGAGTACCTTCAATAAACATTATGCTGAGCTCTGTGATATCGCGTACATTAAATGAAGAAAAAAAACGTAAGAAAAAATGAAAAAAAAAAAAAAATAATAAGAAACGATGAAAGAACTTTTTTAATTATTCTAAACGTAAATACGCATATTGTAATGTTAACGAAATAATTATCTCCTTTATACAAGACTGAAGTAAATGAAAGATGATGAAAGAGGATAAACAAAAGAGAAACAAAAACATTCGCCAATTTGTATACGAGTTTAGCAGCAACAAGTACACGTTCGCATACTGTAAAACTAATAATGAAGAAGAAAAAAGAAAAAGACGAAGATGAATAATAACGAAACGATATCGTTTAATTAATTGTACAACTCGTTATCGTCAAACACAATATATTTTATAACGTGAATTCGTACGCCTTTTTGTACAGGAGACTGAAGAGGAAAAAAAGGGAAGAGCGAGGGGAGAGGGAGTAAGAGTGAGAGAAAAAAGGGAGAGAGAGAGAAAAAAGTACTGAAAAAGGCTATAAAATAATATTGCGTTATTTCTTGATAACGAAACAACTTTCGTCTTGTACAATTGAAAGCCGAAGAAAAAAAAAGACAAGTCTTGCCGATCATTGTTCGGTTAACTTTTGTTGCACTATCGATTTGTATATATATATATCTAAATGTATATATATACCTATATATTATTTTTTTGCAAGAATTAAACTTCCCACATTGGCACAGCCAAACTCGTTGCTCGGTTGATCCGACGATTTTTGGACGTTTAATAGATTTAAAAAAAAAGAAAAGAACGAAGATTTAAAAAAAAAACGCAAGTGGCGGACAATCTTAGATTAGTTTCGAAAGAAGCGCTCCAACAATTGAGTCGTCTCTTTTTTTTATTTGTTTTTTTTTTAATTTTCACTCGCGAAATTAGTTCCTTGTTTCGAGAAGAGATTCCGGCATTTTTGTATCTCACGCGAAAATTATTCTACGAGAGAAAAAAAAAAGAAGAAAAAGAAAAACAGAACACAAAAAAGAAAATCGAAGAAACAAAAAGGCGAAGTATTGTATTATTCGGCAGTGTGCTGATTGTGCGCTATGCTACTAGATTCCACCAACTCCTACCTTTCTCGTGCGTGTGTGACACACTATAGACACAACAGCGCGCCGCGAAAAATTATGAGAAGGAAGAAAAAAAGAGAGAAAAAATAAATGAATAATATTGGCCCGTGTTCAATTTCGAAGAGAACAAAAAAGAAAACGAAGACTAACCGGAAAGAGAGTCACGAAGCGAAGAAGAGAAACGATGAAAGAGAATTAAAAAAAGGGGAAAAAAAAGAGCGAAATATTACATTCGAAAGTAGTACCTGTGTATCGTGCGACAAAATATTCTTTAATTTTGTTTTGAATAATATAATTATCTCCGCTTGCGTCGTGTGCGATTGTGCGATACACGACCGTTTCGTTTTCTCGAGGATTCCTTTCCAGCGTTCATGAAATACTCTCAACGAAATTGAGTATGATTTGTTCTTTTTTGTTTTCACTTGGTGTATCTTTTTCTTTTTTGTTCGATTAATAATATTATTGTTTTCTTTTTTCAAGGTTTCCTCGGCAAGTACTCTCTCTCTGTATCTCTGTAAGAAAATATCAAGCACGAAAAAAAAATGTATTTAGGGTGTCGCAATTTTCTCATGGAACGAGCAAAAGAGAGCTCGACCCTCAGCGAGTGACGCACGATTCGATACGCTCGAGCTCTCGAGTTCAAACGAGAAACAACGCTTTTCGTCAACGATCGCGCGAATTTTCATGAAAAAATCCAATTCTGCCTTTCGAGCTGTTCGCACAGATCAACGTTGCTTTTTTTGGTAACTTTTCTTTGGTTATTATTGTTTTGTTTTTCGTTTTGATTTTGAGAAACTGAACGTCAATTCCATCGAGAGGACGCACGTTTTTTCTCGCGAGCACTCAAACGCGACCGTTAAACGGGAACGATAAATTTAGCTAGGATCTAGTCAAAATTGTTGTAATATCACCTATTTTTGTTCGATTTCATTGTGTCTTCAATTTTCAATACTGAATTTGCAAACGGTGCACCTTTCGCGAAATTCAACTTTTTTGTTTTGTTTGGGCTCGGGATACTTGATACTCGAAACATTTTTTACGAAACTTCGAGAGAGCTTCTTGAACCAAAAAAAGTGTGTCGGTATGACGTCAAGGGAGACACAAAAATAGGAAAGAGACATCAATCGTGTTCACTTCTCGTGTCTGTTTCTTTTATTGTTTTCTCGATTTATTTCTCGAATGGAAACTTCGTCCCTTTCGAGCCCGCGTGATCACTCGCTCGATACAATCGAACTGTCGAGTAGTGATATTACAATTATATACGTATAAATAAAAAGCGGTAACACGATGACGAAACAAAAAAAAAAGAAACGAGATATTTGTAACGTGTGAAAATTAACGAGCCCACGGATAAGTTTTGTATATTTGATACTAATTTATGAAATGCGGAGCAAGTGTAAGAAAAAAACATTTAAAAAACAAGGCGGAACATCCGCGAAAGTGTTCCCTGGTCGTTAAACGCGTTCCAATGACACCACTAGATTTTAACATTTGCAAAAAGTAAAGAAATAACGAACGGAGACAGAGACAGAGAATTATTTGTGGAGAAGCCTGTTTATTTTTTGACCATGACATAATTTGAGAGAGAGAGAGAGAGAACAACGTGATATTAAGCAATGTGTACGTGGTAATATGAATATAACACAGCCGCAGCCCTCGCTGAGAACTACATTAAAAATGAAAATAAAGGGAGGAAAAACGAGGTTTATGCCCCTCTTAAAAACCCGTTAAAGGAAACACTTATCGTCCTATATAAGTAGTCACGTTATTTAAAACCATGAATTATTTCTTTTTTTTTTTTTTGGTTTTCTCAACGTAAAAACAAAAGAAGGAGACAAACTTGTTAATGATAACTAAGACCCCCGGAAGTGAGAATGTTGGACGAAACATACCAAAAGAATGAATAAGTAAATAACGAATAATTAAAGAAAACAATAAGGAAATACTGCTCTACATTCAAATTCTCTTCTGTAGGTTTCACTAAAGTGCATTTCTTGTATGTTATACAGTATTATGATAGAAAATAAAACGATAAACCTATCACGACTTGTATTTGCGTTTATTGTCCTTCGAATTATCCTACGACTTCCTTTACCTGTCCTGAAATCCTTTCGACGAAATTTCTATTTTTAAGGTGGAATGGAGAATCGCCTGCAGTTAGGCGCTGCTAAAAAAAGCTTGTCAAAGTACTGACATAAATTGAGATATAAGATGAGTATAAACTGAACCCATTTCAAAGACAAGTTTTAAACGAAGTTAAACTGCTATTTGAAATCAATTATTGAAATGAATTCAGGGTGGACGGAAATCGCACTCGGTATTAGTATATTTTATAGAGCCTTGTTCTTTGCCTTGATATCTGCGGTTTCAAAAGATTTTTTTTTTTTTGAGGTTATCTCATGATCGTTGTACATGCCCGTAAACATACGTCTGTCCAAGTTGCGCTAATTTTACATTCTTTTCTCGACGAAAATAATAAGATTCTGAATTTCATCGGTGAAATGTATTTTCCATGATTTAATTGTTGATAAGCACGGTCTGTGTAGCATTTATCGTGACGAGAGAAAGTTAAGAACAGTTACTCGCAAGACGGTTTCAAAATTGCCGCCTCGGAGCATGCGTTCGCAGCTCATGGGTCAATGCGCATGGAGCACCGGAAATGTGCGATGTATCTGGAATTTTCTACCGATCAATACAACATTCGTTGCAAATGAACTGCGTATATGCATGCAGCGAATTATGTTAAATATTAATTCATTGATCAATGTGCAAAGATATTCCGTATATTTGATAAGCCCTGTTTTTTTATCGTCGCGAGGTCACGCTATGGGAGCGAGGGTGAAAGTTGAGCAAACGCGATTGGCTATTGAAACAGACCATATATATAGTCAGCGTACGGATTGGCTAAGGAAAAAAATCAATAATCCATCCGACTGGGCGAGTTGAGCAGACGAGCGAAATCTGCTCGCTGCGCAGCCAGAGTTTGCTTCATCGCCACCAGTCGGCGCTCACCAACGCTGAGTCACATCCGGCATCATCGAGCATCGTTCTTTCCGTCCCCAGACGCGGCACGGGTAAGTCGTGTTTCGTAGCACACCGTCTCATCCATCCTCGCGTCCCGTTCCATTTTTTCCCACAACTTTTCGTGCTCGATGTACCAATTCGGTCGTTTGAAACTGTCTGCAATTCTTCGTACGTCGTTGCGTTTTTTCTAATCGCAATGAAATTGATTTTGCAGAGATCTTTGCCGCTTGTATATTGACAGTCGTCATACACATACCATCCATCTTTATTCAAGGGACCGAAAAGCATCAAAACCCCTACATCAATCATGTAAGTACATTATCGTAATTGCTTTCGTAATTTTCGAAAATAATTCGTATCCGGTCAATATTTCGAGAAACAAATAAGAATTCGAGCTGTAAATTCATCCGTAACGCATCGCGAGTTATTCCGTACACGAAACGGTTGAGCTAGTCGGGAGGGGGGGGGGCGGAGAAAATCGGCTAGCCTTGGCCATCGGGCGTAGACGACCATTCTACGGAAGCGGAACGCGCATGCGCCATTTTATTGAACCGCGGCGTCGCAAAAGAAATAAAACGTCGATTCCAGAACGTTCGTTCTCTTTCCCAATCAACATACGCGGATAGCATCGAGTCAAAATGGCCGCCGAGCGTTTCGCGTCGTCCTCGTATTTTGGCATGATTCTGTCTCGTACTTCGACAGAACATGAATGCTTGTACGAGGTATACAAAGGGGGGTGAACTATGCCTTCGGAGCCCACACACTTTGTCTGGGACCGTCTCTCAAGGTTCACTACATTCGTTTTTCTTGCGTTCGTGAAATTGCGTCATGGAATAGTAGGTGGGGGATCAGTGAATTATCTCATGAAAAGTAAAACCCATCGCTCATAAACACGAGTAATCGTTTTTCATTTCTCAATCACGACAGGACTTACGGAAGTTCGTCCGGTGGTTACCGTAGCAGTGGTACTGGTGGTAGTCGAGGTGGAGTTGGAATGCGCAATGGTTATGGCGGTTCCGGTGGAGGTGGCGCCGGTCGCTTCGGCGGCAACAGAAACGGCGGTAGTGCTGGAGCAATGGGCAGGAATTCAAGAGGCGGCGGAGCCGGTGGTAATCTGCGCAAGCCAAATTGGGATTACGAGAACTTGAAGCCCTTCAAGAAGGACTTTTATGTTCCACACCCCAATGTATCCTCGCGTCATCCTCGCGAGGTTGACGACTTCAGAGAGATAAAGCAGATAACCCTCAAGGGTGACAAACTGCCGAATCCGATCCAATTCTTCGAAGAAGGCAACTTTCCTGATTACGTCATGCAAGGCATAAGGAAACAAGGGTTTTCAGAACCCACTGCGATCCAAGCGCAGGGCTGGCCGATCGCTATGTCCGGCAGAAACATGGTCGGTATCGCGCAAACCGGCTCGGGCAAAACTCTCGGGTACATTCTGCCCGCGATCGTTCACATCAATAGTCAACAACCGCTGAACCGCGGCGATGGCCCGATCGCTCTTGTTCTCGCTCCCACTCGAGAACTCGCCCAGCAAATTCAAACGGTCGCCAATGATTTCGGATCGTTGTCTTATGTGAGAAACACCTGTATCTTCGGTGGAGCACCCAAAGGCAGCCAAGCTCGAGACCTCGAGCGTGGCGTTGAGATCGTCATCGCCACACCCGGACGTCTAATCGATTTCCTGGAACGCGGCACCACGAATCTACGCAGATGCACATACCTTGTTCTCGACGAGGCCGATCGAATGTTGGACATGGGATTCGAGCCCCAAATCCGCAAAATCATCGAGCAAATCAGACCTGATAGACAAGTCCTCATGTGGTCAGCCACGTGGCCCAAGGAAGTCCGCAACTTAGCCGAGGAGTATCTTACAGACTACACGCAGCTCAACATTGGCTCGCTTTCTCTGTCGGCAAATCACAACATCCTACAAATCGTTGATGTCTGCCAGGAACACGAAAAAGAGACCAAGTGAGTATCTCATCGTTTTCGTCGATTTTCCGTTTTCTTTTCGCACGATTTCAACGTGTACGCGCTAATTCAGAATCCAAACGTTAGGTCAATATCCAATATTTTTTCTTGACGTCTAGAGATGATGATAAACTTCTATGAATCAATGTGATTATCACACTACATACATTAACCTCTAAGAAGAACTGATCGTGCTGCAAGAATCATTTCTTTTTATTTCGTTCGTCAATTTTCACATTTATCAATGTACTAAAGACGGGAACATTCGTTTTTCTTTTGCGTGCACAGATTGGGAACGCTGCTCCAAGAAATCGGCAACGTTAACGAAGATGGTGGCAAAACTATCATTTTCGTTGAAACTAAGAAGAAGGTCGAGAACATCACGCGGAACATTCGTCGTTACGGATGGCCAGCAGTTTGTATGCACGGCGACAAATCGCAGCAGGAACGCGATTACGTTCTCAGAGGTGAGAATCGTTGACAAAAAGAAATCCACGTTTCACGCTCATTGCGGGAATTAATGTCAAATCGAATTTATATTTCGATACAGTTCGGTGCGTTCGCGCACCTAATATTCGGAGCATAATTCATTGATCTCTAATACCGATTTCTTTTTATGTTCGATAGAATTTAGAAACAAGAAAGGATCCATTCTTGTTGCTACCGACGTCGCAGCTCGTGGTCTGGGTGAGTTTACAACAGCCAAGTATCTACCCTTCGTGTGGTCCATTTTTCGGGGAAGGGGGGAAGGCGGGGGGTAGGCAGGGCAGAAGTTAAAAGTGCCAAGAGGGAAATAACCCAAAAGCAAACTCAATCATGTGTATTCGTGTGCGTGTAGTCGTGGTGGATCGCAGATCCGTGGGCTTTTTAAAGCGTCGAAGGTAAACGGAGGGTGGCGATGTAGCACAGACTGGTTATATGAAATGATGCCTCACTATTTTAAACTTGCGAGTAATGGTTTTGCCAATTTGTGAACACTCCTGTCTCATTTAGGCTTTTTTCTCCTGTATGTGAACAATTCTTGGAAAAAAAACGCGTAACCGTATTAACAAACGTTGGGCTCTCGTAATTTTGCGTTAGAAGTTGCAATTTTCAGCAGTCGATTTTAACGATCGAGTAAATTACATTTTTTGTATACTCGATAGAACTAGCTAGCCAATACAAAGAATATACAGTAATAAGTATGTTTTTTTTATCGAGTAAATATCATTTTCGGGATCAAGCGGGACTTACTATGTTTCTATGCCGGGAAGTTGGAAAGTAGGAGAGAACAGCCAATGGATAACGCGTTAGTTCCGAGAATTAAAGCGATGAAAAGTGCAGGCGCTCCGGTCGGAGAACTAAAGGGTTCTTCGAAAAGAGCGGATGCGAACAGGGCGAAGGGGCGAGAGAGAGGGAGAGAAATAACAAAAGTAACGTAAAACAGTACTTAGAAGTTAAGTGTGGGCATCTGTTAATTTATGTTAATCAGTCTGGTTGTCCTTTGTTTCAGAGGCACATGGTGCACAGATTGTGTTGAGTGCGCAATGAGCAAAAAACGATCGAGACCGATACGCGGTCGGTATATCGAAGCAAAAAAAACATGGCTCACTCACTGTCTGTGCTCTAGATAAGAGCTATATATGCAAGTGGATATATAGACGATGTACATGCGCGATTCAAGTGCCCTTGAAAACGAAACGCAAAACAAAAGAAAAAAAAAGAAAAGAACATGTACCTTATGTGCCTCTGTGTACAGCCTGTGTACCACGCAAGTTATAAGGTGGTGCGCGGGTACTGTTGCGCTCGTTGGCTGTGGGATTCAGTGGCTGGTTTATCACTAGCCACGAAAAAAAAACACTCACCATAGCCAATGTTCATCCGGTGCGGACAACAATCTTATTCGATTTTGCTACTATCGCTACTCGATGGGGATCTCTCTGTAATAGGAAAACAGGACTATTACCGAAACCGTGTGTGAAATTCCATTCAAGAATATCACATCCTCGGGAAGCGATATATAAATGAATTGCCGCTCGCATCGCAATTGTGCAATGTTCAGCGGTCACAGGGTTTGTATTTATCACGAAGCCAGCCTACCACTCATTCATACACACACATACACACAAACGCGCGCGAGTTTCCATATATTAACTTTCTTTTTTTTTTTTTTTTAATTTTTTTCTCGTGGTATAAAAATCTTCATTCCGTGAACCTTTTTTCGAACTTTGCGCCATTAACTATCTTGGATTTATTCTCGTAATACGTGCTCTCTAGACACATGTCCTATTGGACGAATGTGGAGCTTCGGTTCATTCGCGAATATACGTTTCCAATATGTTCAAATTTCTTCCCGATCCGCCAATCGCCGGGCTCATTGACAGTCCTGTCGAACATATTCGTATCAGGGGGGAGGGGGGCTTCCTTTTTCGACAGAGGAGAAAACTCCTTTATGCGCTGTGCGCGCATCTGAGAAAACGAGCGAGTCGCTTTTCACGACCAAATTACGCATTCGGGGACACTAAAAAGAAAAACGAGCGCGTAAAAGCGAATTCGAAGCGCGCCAGTATTACCATTCATTTTCGCGTTTCATCAAATTCGCGGCAAAGGCATGTATTTATCTTTTTTTCTTCAAAGATCCTGCATTGAATCCTGTGTTATAAAATTGTTCCGATCTTCTTAGACGTTGATGACGTGAAGTACGTGATCAACTTCGATTATCCGTCGTCGTCCGAGGATTACATACACAGAATCGGAAGGACCGGACGTTCGCAAAGTACGGGCACGAGTTATGCCTTTTTCACCCCACAAAACGGACGCCAAGCGAAGGATCTCATCAATGTACTCCAAGAGGCTAATCAGGTCATCAACCCCAAGCTATCGGAACTCGCTGTGAGAGGTGGAGGCGGTGGCTATGGCGCAAGAAGTACGTTTTCACGTTTTTTAAACTCAAAGAGTATCGACTGTTTAAGAAGCAAATCTCAAAACTTCCAAGATTTTGGAAAACTGAACTATGTATCTTTTATTTTTATGATCAACGTCTCGGAAACAATCATTATCCTTCAAAAGAGCAAACCTGAAAATGCAAAAAAAAATAGAAAAGATCGAGGAGGCTTGAAGATCAATAACTTACGTACTTGTTAATTTTTCAGATCGTTGGGGCTATGGTGGTGGTCGCGGCCGAGAGAACTCTTTTTCCGGTGTGCACAAACGTTTCGACAGTGGACGAAGCAACGGATTCAACTACAGTTGATTCACTGAATCGGATATCACTGGCCGAATGAATGAGCAGAATGCGAGCCCTTTTGAGATCGAAGATCACAAGTTTTTATTAGACTGAAAGAATCAAGGAGTGGGCGGAGGAGAAAAAAAAGAAAATAGTCTCAAGTTTCGCGCGAATATTCGTCATTCAATTGCTCGGCCAAACTTTATTAACACAATTTTTATTTATATTTCCCTTAGCTTTTGTTACGTCCGGAGTCCCACTGTCGACTCTAAGCCGAATTTAGATCATTCTTACGCGAAGAAAAAAGAAAGAATAATTGTAATAATGGACATGCCGAAGTTCCTTTTAATTCAACCTTGCATGAACGATGCAATCACGGAATATTGGAAAATTGGGTAGAACGAAACTGAAAAAAGGGAATCCAGCGACAGCATTTGGCAGCACGGTGATTCATGACGATCCCTAGAACTATTTTCGGTGAATTGGCTATTCGATTTTTCAATATTTACTAATTAAATGGAATTGTGAGAAAAAATATATTTGTGAGCATTACAAGAAGAAAAGTCTGTCGAAAGAGATGGAACCTTGAATTTTTTCGCCTTTGAAGAACGTCGGAAAGACGTTCGAGGAAGGACAAATGCGTATCGAATTGACGGACAATTCACAATTTGTGCCGGCGCAAATGACGGTACTTTGGTCCCCTGATTTTCCGATATTCCAATTTGGCAGGCATCGTTCAATAAAGCGCCAAAAAAGAGGCATGGTCCACGTGAAACACTTCAGTATTCATTCCAAGTTACTGGAATGGTCAGTATCGCTTCAGATCATAATTGTAGTTCTTTCCATTTATCTTCTTGTCTCTCTTTTCTTTTTTAATGTCGATTATTAAATCAGATCACTTCGAATTATACACTCGATTTATACACAATCCATAGAAGGAAAAATTGACTGTGGATCCAAGCGTCTGACCAAAATCAAGGTACAATTGATCTGATGGGTCCTGACAACCCCTATGACATAAACATTCTGTTACAATTATAGTAGTCCTTTTTTCGTGCCGTGTGCAGCACTCCGACGAGAACTCAATCTCGTTCACGAATGTAACGTAATATGCGAAGAAAAAAAAATAAAAAGTCATGGAAATTGAAAACTCATGAAACGTGTATACTTTTATTATCATATCCACACTTTACGATTCTCAGTTCCTGCAACGAATTCCAATATCAATAGAATTTTACATGCGATTTTAGGAACAAAATTATCCGATTTCTAGGTAAAAAATTAGTAGAATGATAAAATGTTTATCAGTTTATTGACATGTCTGATACGTTTCCAGCAAGCGGCGGAAGCCCGATACTTCCGAGATCTTGGTGTCTAAAAACAAAACGCTTGATAATTACAAAAGTACGGAGCTGTATATATCGGCACGGGTTTTCTACAAATCGTTCGGGTTGCAGTAAACGAAACGGAAGTTTTATTAGAAAAGTAAGGTTAGGAAATCATAGCAAATGCTAATGAGAAGGATTCATACGTAAACATCCAAAAAGGGTAAAGTTTAGAAAAAAAGATTAGGCTAGAGAAAAAGAAATCAAAATTGAAACAGAGATGGAAGTTCGCAGCATTCAAAATGGAGAGTCGGATTTTTTGCGCCGAATTCAAGTCAGTATTCACTACAAGTTTATCGATCAAACTTACAATGGCGGTCCCGGTGCAGGAATATAACAATCGTTCTATTCTCGACTACGTGCGATCAAAACAAAAAAGCGACTTATGCCGATTTTTATTCTTCGCTGCAACGAGCTGTTCCGCAGAAGAAGTGTTGAAAACATTGAGCGTTTACGCGAGGGAAAATTTCGGCGATCGAGTTACCGGAATGATGATCGTTTATTCCACATCCATCGTGCATGTTCTCGAAAGCAATGAGGATGAAATATTTCGCGTGTGCTCGTGCATGATTAACCTTCGACCACGAATTCTCGCCAATGCTAAGTATTTCCCCATGGAATTGGGCGTTCAAGAGAGATTTTTCGAAAAGTGGTACGGACGAAGAGTGCCTGAAGGAACGGGAAGTAAACTCGAGTTGGTCGACTTGGAGAACTTCGAACAAGCGACAAATATGTATCGCGCATTGTCGAGAGACTTATTCTCTCTGTTCAACGAATTGGGGCAGGCTATAAAGATGAATCGCGTAAGTTTTTTCGGCCATATTGCCGAAAATTTGCTTTTTGTATTGGAAGACTTCGTATTTGCTTGACAGGCTTATCTGACGGAAAAATTGGAGACAATTGGCAGTGTGGGAGATTCGCGCCTTCCAATAGAGGAAAGCCTCAGAGCTCTTTTGAACAGTTCTTGGGGCGACGATTTGGAAGAATTGTTAGAACGCTATCGAAGCGAAATCCGCTCGAGAGAAATCGACGATGACGTTTGGCCGTTTCCAGAACGATGGTGCCCGTTAATTGAAACGAACGGAAATACCTGAATTTGCTTTCAGTTTTCATGTATATTTCTAAACATTACGGAAACACTTATTTTTCGTCCACTACTTTTTGGAAATCTAAGATAACCTAGTTTAAACCTTTCGGTATTGCACTTTTTAATTTTACAGAATAATTATGGTAATAAAAAATTTAGTGAAGATTCCTCGGTGTATGAATACAAGAAATAATCTGTTTGACACGTGTTTTGTGAGGAAACTACTTTAGGGTCTTACGCGCCCATCGCACAATAATAGGCGCGCCTGTCCGTGAGCGAGGTACGCTCTGAGATCTTCGGAGAGAACCGAGCGCGGTCGAAGTTTTCCGACCGCCCGAGTAGGGACGTGACGTCACGCCCTTCTATAGATATACCGCTAGACAGCACGTACCAGTATACCTATAGCGTAGGCGTAACGTTCCCCAGTATATCTATAGCGTGGGGACATCACCTACCAGTATATCGGCGCGTAAGCTCTTAAGGGAATGACGAATGCGTTCCTAGCCACATCGAAATTTAAAAATCCAATTTCTCCCATACTGTTCAACCGCTTGGAATGAAATTTACCGTGCGTGTGCAGGACACTTGCTTTGAGAGGAACATGCTCGGCATTTACCAAAATTTTGAAAAAAATTGCGCGGATTGTGGTTACCATGGGAGAAATTGCGAGCTACGATCCACTGTATTGCACTTTCACAAATTTCCCGAGCATAAACCTCTGAAGCGGTGAAAAGTACACGTTTCGAGCTTTGTTTCACTTATTTTGATGAAGAAATGGCAGAGAAATCGGTTTTTGAAATGTTTCACACAAATGTGACAAAAATGTACCATCAGAGATCAAAATCCTATCGACCATC